>JACEEZ010002309.1:0-40000 GCA_016584305.1 Chionoecetes opilio
GTTTTTTTTGGGGGGGCCCCCCCCAAATTTCCCCGGCTGGATGCTTGCCCTCGACTTGGAATGGTGAAATACACATATTAGCAAGAGTCAGGGTTGTTAGCTTTAAGAGACGTAGCAAACAGCATGTCGAAACAAAAAATTTTACCTATGTAAAAAACACAAAGCGAATATTTACAAGCTTTGAAGAAAAAAAAACCAGCATAAAACAAATGAAATTACAATGGTATGTTGTTAAAAGGGTTAAGAGAAAAGCCATAACAAATCCTCCTAATTCCTACTCCTAGCTTTCTGTTTGCAGATATTGATAGTACTGACCTATTGAGCTCCCACACACCTCTCACCGTACTGTCTCAATTGTAACTGCACAAAAAATTTTGCCACATAGATCTCGATGGTAAAATCGTAATCAGCTGGCAAGTTTTACTACACCCACAAGTGGAATTTTGCTTATCTGGGGGGTAAGCTGTGGAAAAAAACTTGACGTGCTAAAAAAAACTGACTACAGATTTGGAATCAGCATGCCAATTTTAGTCTAAATAAGCTAAAAATTTCTACTCAACAATTTTTTTTCTTCAAATTGTTCCCCAGTGTTATCCATCACCACACACCCATTCACTCACCCATTACCCACACCCCCCATCTTTTCCCCTCACCCATCACCCCCACCCATTCACTCACCATCACCCCACCCATTCACTCACCCATTACCCATCACCCTACATCAAGGTTTCCTCAATTCTCGCAACCCACTTTTTCTTCACAATTCTCGCTAATAGGCTGCCAAAAAAAAGAAAAAAAAAAGTGATCGGATCATCTCATAAATGGGCTTGAAACCTTCCCCTGTTCGAGCCGGTTCCCAAAACTGTGCCATATAGGGATTCCGCCACATGGGGCGGCACCTGGAGGGACACACACACACACACACACACACACACAGACACACTTTCGCTTATATTATTATAGATATTATAGAACAAACAGTTCCGAAGATAACAGTGTATCATTTATACTGATAAATTAATTTGGTAGGGGGAAAAATACTTTGGCAATAAACTTTTTCCCCGGGTTCCTCGGCCGCCTCACGGCCAGTCGCTTTGTTATTGTTTATCGCGTGATCGTGACGTCACGTGCAAAATTATATATACATGGTAATGCACATAAAAAAAAAATCTAATTGGCCTTAATAATATCTTTGTTCGATGTCTGCTTGTCACAGAAAGTCACAGTACACAGCCACAGTAATACGGGAAATAGTCGTCAAATCACCCTATGTGACACGTGGACTGAAGATCACGCGCTGACCTCCCTCCCCCACACACCTGACCGACACTTCATGTTGTTATCGAATGCCCTGGAATGACAAGATTATTCACCTCGCCTTTGGTTGTTATTTGCGACGCGAACAGGCGGTGGCGATGTAATGGAACACTGGAAGGGTGAGAGTGTGAGCATAACACGCACAACCCCGCAACACAGACGCTAAAAACAGACGGGGAGGCGCCGTAATACAACATCACAAAGTTTAAAGACTCACGTACGCGTTCAGTAAATAGGAAAATTTAAAACATGATAATTATATATTCAAGCTAAAAAAAATCTAAAAAAGACAAATCTGTTCAACTCCAAACAAAATACTGATCAGGTCAGTTGTGCACTGTACAAGACTAGCGTATTTATCTATGTATTAGATGCACTTATATTTTAAAGACTAACTTCAGGGCAAATAATTTGTTTATTATCAATTGATTTTCCAACATCAGTATAAACTTTTATTAGGAAATATTTAATTTAAATAATTATAATATATAATTTATAAAATATAATATTCAGGAAATACCACGTGTAGGTCTAACGGCCTCTTGTAGCTTCCTTAATGTCTTGTGTTCTTAGTTCTAAACACAAACATATATGGTATCTTTTTTTTGTTTTTTTTTTGTTACAATCTCCCGGAAGCCCACTCCTTCTCCCTGGAAAATTTAACTTCCTTCCTCCAACAAATCCACATCCTGCATCTGATCTAACCATCCTGCTGTAACATTCCGTTATTTCCCCTTCCCTCACCGTTTCGCTATTCATCTACAACCCTAACCCTTTTTATGCTTTGCCATTATGCCATATGACCTCTGATGTCTGGCACAGTCACCATTTTTTTGGCATTAAATCAATCAAATAATGTCTTCTACTTGTTTCGTTTAAAAATCTGACATACTATAATTACAATCATCATTCGCTTCCATAAAACAATACATGAATGAATTTAAGACAAGTTCCATTGGTATTTTCTTTTATGTGTGTATGAAATTTTTTCTCTCTCGCAGGTTGGTCTATCGGTGTGGTAAAGCGACCTCAACTAAATCCCTCGCTGAGAATTTGGCAAACAAAACAAAAACAAGTATAAAAGTATAAAAAAACGACAGGAGGAATGCCAACAGAGGAAAGAATAGAAGATATAATAAAAACAATACAAAAAACTCATGGTTTGTAAATTCTGGCGCCAAAATCTTCCATGGAATTCAATCTCCCTTGTGACTTTGAACACCAACACACACACACACAGAGATAAGATAAGATACTTTGATCCTATCTAGACACTTTGCAAGTACCAACTACAAGGTTACTATACAAAGCACCACCACACCAGGACGAATTTGGTGGACTCGAACCGCTGACCGAATGGCGCAGGGACTCTGCAACACCAGTCCGTGATTTACCACGCGCACCTGGCGGGTAACACCCACAGAGGAGAGAGAGAGAGAGAGAGAGAGAGAGAGAGAGAGAGAGAGAGAGAGAAATTTGGTTATACTGCATGTGCTGCAGCAATCTCCCTGCCTCGACACATCACCACCACCAAACTATCCCTCCATCAAGCAGAAGGTGAACCTACAAGTGACAGTGGTGGACTACGATCGCATTGGTACCTCTGAGCCCATCGGCCGCTGTGTGTTGGGCATGAACGCGTCGGGCACAGAGTTGCGTCACTGGTCGGACATGTTGGCCTCCCCCTCGCCGCCCTATCGCCCAGTGGCACACCCTCAAAGATCCAGAGGAGGCTGATGCCATCCTTACTCAGAAGTAAAGAGGTAAGGCGAAGGGACGGCCACTACACCGCAGGGATGCTTTATATATATATATATATATATATATATATATATATATATAATATATATATATATATATATATATATATATATATATATATATATATATATATATATATATATATATATATATATATATATGTAACCTTTACTTTATCTCACAAATTAATTACATGTGAAAAAAAGCACGCAGCAACAACTTACAAGAATAGTGTGGTAGTTAAGGTTGTGGTAGTGGTGATGAGAGGGATGTAAAGACTTGCCAGTGGGCTGATGGCGTGTGAGTAAGTTAGGTGGTGGTGGTGGTATATGTTTTCTAAAGCATGTGATAAATTTGTGGTAGTCATTATAGCAGAGAAGCCAGTTCCACAAGACAGATAATGATACGAAACCTCACTTTACCTGGCGCTACAATAAAAACGGGATATATGAAGAATTAGTAACTATATTTATTCCGACTACTGCTAACACAATGTCTTCAGTGCAGAGAGATAAATAGTCTTTTTTCATCATACGTAGGCTCTAGAAGAGCCTACGCGCCTGGTCGAGGTGACATTTAGGGAGTCTCTCCCTAACTCCTCTTGACCTGGGTTCGTGGGGTGTTTACTTCATCAGGAGGTTCAACCCCGAACCCCTGCGGTGCTTCAAGGGTCAGGCCTACGGGCATGTCCAGAAGCATTGCAGGCACCGGGAGCTCTGTGGCGTTTGCAGTGACAGGCATCCCACAGAGTGCGTCAACGCTCTGAAGGCAGGTGAAAAACGATGCCCCAACGTGGCCAAAGACACTACGTATGGTCCAAGCTCTGTCCTGAGCGACTGATCCTTCCTTCACGCTTCAAAGGGCCGAATGAGGCCCACAACAAGAATTACAACACCCGACACTTGTCAATGGCACCTGCATAGGTAAGCCTCCACCCTCTAGGCTAGCGCAAAGCTACCCCATCACAAATATCTGCCACTGTGCCTACGGAGTCCCCCGTGAAATGGAAAAGATGGAGGATGAAGAGGTTTAAGACCGCTTCCATGGCATGCATTCAGACACCACGCCCCATGAATGCTGAATCCCAGACATACGAGACCAGAGGCTCCTTGCACCACAGAGACCCAGGATGGTTGACGACTTAACCCAGACCACCACCCTGATGCTCCCTGCAACAGCCGCTGCCACCCAGACTTACGCTTTGAGACTCAAGAACAAGGATATTTACAGGGATTCTCTAAAGACTCAGTCTTCTATGTCTTTAGAAACTTAGAGCCTTGGAGGTTTTTGTGTGATCCAAAGACACCTGGCGAAGTACTCATGGCCTTGGGTTTACGGCCGAAAGGCCTTGTCCCTATGGATATAGGCTTATTCGAGACCCAGAAACACAAGAAAAGCCGGCAAGAAAACCGCCGGCACTGAAGAAGTTAAGAACTGGCGGGCCACATACAGCACTTGGGGGTAATCAGCCCCCCGAAGCAGAAGGCAGTATTCCCGTCAGCTTACGTGCGGGAATGCCCAGCATTTTCAGCCGCGTAAGGAGATACAGCTGGCAGGAGGCTGACCTGATGAGGCGGCTGACGTGCTTCTTCCACTTGAAATGGCTTTCTATGGTGGAGCTTTGTTGCCTCCACCATCTGGAGAGGGTTGCCGCCCATATTGTATTGACTACAGGTGGAGGTGTTGCTGCCGACGAGGTGGAAACATGCATGATGACAGTCTTGTCGTTGACGGTGACCTTGCTGCAATCTTGTCCATGATGCCTTGGAGGTGGCTGCAGTCTGGGCTGGTATTGTTGATGGTGTTGACTCGTCCACGTACTTCCAGCTCGAGGGAGAATTTTTCAGCGTTTCATTGATGAGGATTAGGAAGCACAGTAGACCTATTTCTGTTCCTTGGGGGACGTCACTGGTGAGATAATGTGAAATGTTAGTTGTTCTCTGATGCAAAACCTCACTACCGTTACTATCGTTAGGAAGTCTGCCAGCCACGCCACCAGGCTGAGGGGAAGGCTCATCCCGATGGCCCTGTTGATCACAGTGGCCAACAAGGTCAAACGCTTTTCTGAAGCTTCCTTTTCCAGGAAGGCAAGACTTACCGAAGTTTTGCACTTTTCCAGGTTTCTGCAGGCAAAGTCCAGAGGCTGATAAGGCAATGTGTGGTGGAATAGCTTTTCATATATTGCCATACGATTGGGAGTCTATGCATGGGGCAAGGTGCGTGTATGGAGATAAAGTCTTCACACACCAGGTTGGGTATTGGGGTGATGGCTGTGGGCCTGAGGTTTGACAGTGACTATGGGTTGGACACTTTAAGAAACCATGGGGGTAACAGGAAGTCTTCCGCTGTGTGTGTGTGTGTGTGTGTGTGTGTGTGTGTGTGTGTGTGTGTGTGTGTGTGTGTGGTGTGTGTGTGGGTGTGTGTGTGTGTGTGTGTGTGTGTGTGTGTGTGTGTGTGTGTGTGTGGTGTGTGTGTGTGTGTGTGTGTGTGTGTGGTGTGTGTGTGTGTGTGTGTTGTGTGTGTGTGTGTGTGGTGTTGTGTATGTGTGTGTGTGTGTGTGTGTGTTGTATTTATCTAGTTGTATTCATCTAGTTGTATTTTACAGGGCCTGAGTAACGCTCGTAAGGTCCCGTCTCCATATAATTTATTTTATCATACTTCCTTAGAGCTTAGTGTTGGCCGAAGCCACCACCCCGGGAGGGGGGTCACAAACCCCAGGCTGACACCCGGTACCCATTCACTGCTGGGTGGACAGGGGCTGGGGTTTTAAGAAGACCGCCCGTCTGTTTTCGCTCCGCCCGGGGATCGAACCCGGGACTTCTCGGTTGTGAGCCGAGCGTGCTAACCCTTACACTACGGAGTTCCCCACTCCCCCACTTCCCCACTCCCCCACTGTGTGTATGTGTGTGTGTGTGTGTGTGTGTGTGTGTGTGTGTGTGTGTTTGTGTGTGTGTGTGTGTGTGTGTGTGTGTGTTGTGTGTGTGTGTGTGTGTTTTTCTTTTCTTTTCTTTTCTTTTCTTTTCTTTTCGGTGCGGCCCACATGCAAGACACCGGAAAGCCCAAATATCGGAAAAAAAGTAACTGTCATGTAATTCTTTTTTCACTTGTATATGTGATGATGCACTGATCCTTGGCCGTGTGCAGGCATGACCACCCAAGCTCACCTGAACCTTTCCTCCCCAGGATGGACTAGCAGCGCCAGCCACCCGCTTCTCGTCGGCTCAGCTGGGGAAGAGTTAATTTGCTGGCGGCAGTTCGAGGTTTAGGTCACGCTTCGATCCTGCCTCGCGAGTTGTTTCATCTACTACATCAGTCATGACCACCCTTCCTTCACTCTTCCCCTTCATTCTTCCTCCCCTGTGTTACTTATAGTTATGTAGGTGATGACATAACGAGGACACATCGTGGCCTGCCGGATGTTACAAGAGTACATAGCTTAGTCCGGCGAAGATAAATACCAAATATACAAAACAGTGTACAGCAAAGTCAACTGTAGATTCTCTTCTCGTAATTCAGGAGTCAGTTTTTGTTCTGCTCTACATTTATTTTCATCATTATTGTTACCATTCATGCGCGTCACTGGAGGGACTGACTCGCGCAGCCTCCAGGTCGCCTTGCTTGTCATCCTTGAAGCCAAAGAGACTGACTGAGGTTGTGTAGAAGTGTTTCTATGATCAAGGCGCACGAGGGACAAGGGGCTTAGATATGTGACTTCCTCCCATCATCAAGACAAACTTCCATGGTTCAATGAGGCCTCATCTTAGGTTTGGAGATGATTGTAACGACGTCATTTACATTCCTGAGGCAATTACGCGACCCTGCGAGACCTTCCATTTCATGTCTCTATGGTCACAAGATCATATGGGTTTTCAATCTTTAGTACTCGTAGTTAACATGGTTCCGGTGATTCCAAGTTTTACTCCAAAATATTGCGTCTGTCTCGGGTGAGAAGGAGGCAACCCTCATCACTAGGTACTTTGAATCTTAAAGAAAGAAACAGTCATTGAGGTTCTCCCTCCATCATAGTATGCCTCCAGCCCCCCGCCGCGCCACACCCCCTCCCCTCCTGCCTCCCTGCCCCTCTTCCTCACATCATGAATCTATGAGCCTTGCATTGACCTTCCCTTCCCTCCCCTATGCGGTGTGAGGAGAATGTGAAGGATGAGGGGGAGGGAAAGGGAAAATGTATCTGAATATACCCTTACTGCATGTCTGTCTGTCTGTCTATCTGTTCACATAAACTCCTGATACCTACATTTATCATGTATATAAGTATAGAGCATTTCCCTGTCTCGGCTTGCTTCTATTTCATTCTGTCTCATTCACGTGAATGTGTGTGGCGTTGAGTGCGAGCCTCTCCCCCTTCCCCTCTCCTACGACTGAGGCAGGGGCAGGGCAGAGGGAAATTAAGAGAATTAGATTAATAAAAGTAATACATAAGAAATCACCTTTTTTCGGTAATTAGGGAGACAGATTGCCAATATTGTTGTTGTTGTTGTTCTTGTTGTTGTGGTGGTGCATCCTAATCGTATGATGTGACCTGTGAATGACGTTGCTAGGATGGCGTGATTCCGATTGGCTGTGCGCTGTGGCCAGGTGATGTGATGTGGCCAGCTAAGGGATGGCCAAAACAAGGGATAGTGTGACTCAAAGCGGCTGTGGGTGAGTCTAGCGGGGGTGGCATGGCTCGCTGGGGGCTGTGTGATCTCATACAGTGGTTAGAGTGCCCAAAGTAGGACTGAAAACCTTTCTTGATTTTCTCTCTCCCTGACTGAACGTCTGACAGCGACGTCATCCTTCACGCTAGCCGATAATAATCCATTTGCGAATTAGCCTGCGCGGTAGAATATAATTTCTTGCTTATTTTGGAAATCAGAAGAGAGGCTGCAAATGTATGATCATTTATCTTTGACTTAAACAACTTCTGGCGCCAGTACGGTCAGGTGCGCACGTGGTCGGTGTGCGCACTAGGGATGTGCACCGGTTCCCGGTATACCGAAATATCGGTATTTTAGCACCGGTTTTACCGGTATTACCGGTATTTTTATTTTTCGGTATACCGGTATCGGTATTTGTATTGCATCGGTATACCGGTATCGGTATATTATTTGGTCGGTATTGGATTTCGGTATTATGTTTTTTCTCTTTTTTTTCCTCGAAACAGACTCCTGACTAGTACCAAGACCAAGAACTGACTAGTGACTACTCCGACTGCCGAGACACGTATGGTAGCGTAACGCTCATTGGCTCAGAGCCTCAGAATCTGAGGCGCGTGTTATCATTGGCCTATTGCAGCTCAGCTGACAATGCCGCTCTGTGAAACCTCCCTCCCTCCCTCTACCCCTGAGGGCAGACCATCACAGAAAATGGATCATTGCATATCACACAGGCGTCACTATACAAAATTAGCCTAGATCAAATTTTCATTATTGTTACTATTATTATTATTATTAGTAGTAGTAGTAGTAGTCTTAGTCTACTATTATTATGTTTAATAATGGCATCATCATTTTCATAATTGTTATTATTATTATCATCCAAATTATTATTATTATTTTATTATTAATATAATTATTTAAAGGATACGTGTTGTGAGATGGCTACGATTTGTGTGTTGGTCCCCATGGCTCCGGTATCAGAAACACCAACAGTTCTCTGCTTCTGAACTTTGCAAGGTCCAGAAGGTTGAGAATTGCAGGTTCTTGGTATCAGAGACCAGAGCTGCACCGCTGGACATGGTATAGTAATGCCGGAGGGGTAGCTCAGGAGATCGACCACATCCTCGTTAGTACTCGTTGGAGGATCCTCCAGAACTGCAGGGTTTACCGGAGTGCTGAGTTCTTTGGAACAGATCACAGACTTGTTGTTGCTACACTTAAGCTTCATGTCAAGTCCAGAAGAATCTCAAGAGGTAACCATACTGTGTTTCATCTTGAGAAACTGAAGGACTTGACATGTGCTCATGAGTATGCGGTGGCAGTCTCAAATCGGTTTCATATGCTCGGTGCTCTCGGGGATCCTGTAGAACTGTGGGATACCTTCAAACGTGAAACTCTACAGGCTGCCAAGGAGTGTATTGGGGAGCGCCCGAGGTCAAGGCGTGGTTTTGTCTCGACGGAGACGCTGGAGAAAATCGAGGAGAGTCGCGCTGCCAGGCTGGCTGGGAACCGGGACCAGCGCAGGGCTCTGTCACGCCGGACTAGAACCCTCCTGAGGAGAGACAAGGAGAGGCATGTCAGGAGTCTCGCTGAGGATGTCGAGGGTCATTTGAACGCTAATGACTTCCGACCCACCTACCGAGCCCTGAAGAAGCTCCGTTCCAAGTCTCCTTCTCGGGCGAGTGCTATTCGAACAGCAGATGGGCGCCTCGTGTCGGACATGGATGGGCAGATGGCTCGTTGGGCTGAGTACTTTGGGCAGTTGTTCACGGTGGACCCTCCAACTGAGCAGCTTCACACCACTGGGTTACAGGCAGTGGATGCCGATCCTCCCATTGACGAAACCGCACCCTCTCTTGACGAAGTCAGAGAGGCTGTTCAAAGTTGAAGGGTGGAAAGGCAGCTGGGTGTTTGTAATATCAGTGCGGAGCTCCTCAAAGCTGGGGGTGCGGCCATGATCCGCGGGTTGCATGCTGTCCTGACTGCTGTGGCAATCAGGTACCATTCCTCCTGACTGGAAAGGGGGCTGGTCGTCCTATCTGGAAAGGAAAGGGGACCGTCAGGACTGCAACAATACCGCGGTATTACACTGCTCAGCGTACCGGCAAGGTGCTTGCCCATCTATTGCTGACACGAATTCGCAGTCATCTGGTGAAGCATCAGAGACCTCAGCAGTCTGGGTTCACGCCTGGTAAGTCAAACAACGGACCGTATCCTAGCGCTTCGTGTCCTGGTGGAACGCGACGTGAGTTTCGACAGGGATGCTTGCAGCCTATGTTGATCTCAAGAAGGCGTTTGACTCAGTGCATCGTGAGTCACTCTGGGATCTTTCTGCAACTTCGAGGGATTCCTGCAAGGACTATTGGTTTGATAACTGGTCTGTATTCTGGGACTGAGAGTGCTGTGAAGTGTGGGGCAGGTGTATCCAGCTTCTTTCCTGTGAATATAGGAGTGAGGCAGGGGTGCGTCCTAGCCCCATCACTTTTCAACGCTTGTATGGACTGGGTATTGGACAAGGTTGTAGATCAAAGTGATTGTGGAGCATCCGTCGGCAGCACCAAGATCACTGATCTTGTTTTTGCAGATGATGCAGTAATCTTTGCTGAGTCGCTGGAGGTCCTGGTGATGGCTCTCGAGGCGCTGCACGAGGAGGCAAAGCCTTTGGGACTTGAGGTCTCCTGGCTCAAGACCAAGGTCCAGGTATTGGAGACTTACTAGATGAAGCAGTACAGTCTGTTCATGCGTGTGTGGCGAGGACATTGAGATCTTGGAAAGTTTTACATACCTTGGTAGCGCAGTCCATAATGACGGCGGGTCACGTCAAGAAGTCTTACGACGGATTGGCATAGCCCACGGTGTTATGGACTCGCTCAGCGGGAGTATTTGGCGTTGTCGGTACCTGTGCAGGAGGACAAAGATCCGGATCTTCAAGTCGCTTGTGATCCCTGTCTTACTCTATGGTTGTGAGACATGGATACTAAATAGTGACTTGAAGAGACGAATCAATGCCTTTGGTAATAAGTGTCTTCGCAGAATCATGGGGTATCGCTGGGATGATTACGTGTCAAATCAGCGATTGCACCGTGAGACTGAATCGAGGCCTATTACCTGCATAGTCCGTCAGCGCCAACTTCGGCTATATGGGCATGTGGCACGCTACCCTGAAACCGATCCTTCCCATCGGGTTGTATCTGTAAGAGACAATCCGGCGTGGAGGAGGCCAAAGGGGCGCCCACAAGGCTCGTGGCTGGGGCAAGTTGATGTTTCTTGTCGAGAGCTGCCTGGTATGGGAAAGGAGCCTGCATGGGAACTCGCGCGTGGTGACCCCCGGGAGTGGCGTCGTAGGGTGGGCGAGGCGACGCGCCCCCCGGCGTATGCCCCCAATGATTGATTGATTGATTGTTGTGTGACTGTGTGTGTGTGTGTGTGTGTGTGTGTGGTGTGTGTGTGTGGTGTGTATGACTGTGTGTGTGTGTGTGTGTGTGTGTGTGGTATGTGTGTGTGTGTGTCGGAGAGTTACACTCAGATATGACTGACCCCATCGTATCTTTACCATCTATTTTGAAGAAAATCGCGTTGCACGTGTCTCCGTCTACGCCTTTGAAATAATAACAATAATAATAATAATAAATAAATGATAATGATTGTAGTAATAAAAACAACAATAGTACTACTACACAGAGCTGGGCACTAAATACATTGAATGTATCTAACTAAATACAAAATACTAAATACATGGGAGAAATGTATTTAAATACTAAATACTAAATACATTTTACGCATGTATTTAAATACTAAATACTAAATACATCAATTGTATTTAAATACACTTGTAAATACATTTTAAATACACACATTTCCTTGCCAGTGGTAAGACTGGTTCACTGTAACATCAGGTTGCCAGACAGTTGGGCGGGTTTATGGCCAAATTTACTTACCAATAAATATTACATTTTTATATTAAATGTATTTAAATACAATGTATTGAGATACTCATAAAAGTATTTAAATACTGTACTTAAATACATGACAACCAATGTATTTATAAATACATTTCTACATACACAAATATATTTAAATACGTATTTAAATACAATTGTATTTAAATACTGCCCAGCTCTGCTACTACTACTAACTACTAACTAATAATAATGATAATGTCAATGGTATCAATGATAATAATAAGTTATAATAATAATAATAATAACTCAGGTAAAATAATCAGAACAATAATAATAATACTAACAATAATATTGATAACAATAATGATAATAATAATCGAAATGATAATAATAATGATAACGATAATAATAATAATTATAATATTGATAATGATCATAATGATAATAATAAAGATACTGATACTACCATCATACTACCTAGATGCACACACACACACACACACAACACACACACACACGATGGTCAGGTTGAGAACGTGACGGCCTCCCATTCTGTGGGTAGGCGGTTTGAATCCTCGCGCTCCCGGGGAATTTTCACTGATAAATTCGAGCGGTTACTGTCCCCCATGAGCAAGGGGATGGGGGTGTGTGGTGTGTGAGGTCCCAGCATTGCCCAAAGATCGGTAATAATGAGCTCCAAGCTCGCACTGAGGGTGAAAACTGGCGATCGCGAGCCAGCTCACGTGGACAAGACCATGGGTGAATAACACACACATGCACACACAGTACACACACACACACACACCCAGACACCCAGACACCCACCCACCCACTACTATCTATGGTAGTATGATGAATCAACAAAGAAACATAGCGCTTTTTCCATTTTGAATTTCCAATACAGTTAGGTGGTCTTTTGTATCCCTCAGTCAGGGGGGTAACCCCTTTCACGCCCAGAACTTTCCTTTGCTATAAAAAAATTGGGTGTTGTCCAGCCACAAAATTACGAAAAGTAAATAAATAACCAAATTAGCAATTGGACAAGGATACTAAACAGGTCATAGCTATAAAACACTGCGTATATTAACTAAAAAGCATCTAATGGTACCGAAATTACAATGGAAATTACGTTCTGGGACTCATGGGGTTAAAACAAGATAGTTTAGCTGTTAACAGAGACAGCGTAGCCATGGGGCGCCCTAATCTCGGCCGCCACCTGCATCCGCCCTCGATTATGCACTCTTGGAGAGCACGAACTCGGGACCGTCGCACACATCATTTACTGGCATATGAGGATGCATTTTTATTTCTTTTTTTCGTAATTCTTAATCTTTATCATGTACGATGAGTGTATATTCTCAAAACGGGAGAAAATTATGAAGAAAAACCCCGATTACATTAAAGTTTAACCCCATGAGGCCCAGAACGTAATTTCCTTTGTATTTTGGCTACTATTAGACTATTTTAATGAATGTAAGCAGTTTTTTATACATATGACCTGTTTAGTATCCTTGTCCACTAACTAATTTGGTATATTAAGTAATTTTTTTGTAATTTTATGGCTAACAACAGATGATTTTATGCAATAAAGGAATTATCTGGGCCTGAAGGGTTAAAAAAAGTTATAAATAAACTTAATTTTCTTAGAATAATAAACACAATCTTCCTTTGTATTGTAATGCATCCTGACACCAGACAAACCATGAGAGTCTTAATGGGTTATAAACTCCCACCTTCTTCAACACTGATCCCCAAAACAGTAAATGACACCAAGGTCTTCTGACATGTATAGCTACTTCCCCACGCGCAAATAACATAGGAACATAAAAAAATAAGGAAGCTACAAGAGGCCGTGAGACCTACACGAGGTAGTTCCTGTTACTTAATTAACACTACCTACATCCACCTTTCATCCCCATCCATGAATTTATCCAGCCTCTCTTTAATTTACCCAGACTCCCTTTAAATAACGTTGATGTAAATCCTGCGTCGGTAATATGAGTGCCATAAAGCGACTGCCAGCGTGGTTGGAGCCTGTCACTTCTAGGATAGGGGAGTGTACTGGGACAGGAATGTTTGCCAAGCCTTTAACTTTCTTCATAAACGTACTAAGAACATGTTACAACCATTCTTGCCTCACCTCACACACCAGTATCCCAGGCAACAGGTTTTTTTTTTTCTCTCTCTCGCGTTCTACATTTATCCAGTCTTTCTTTTACATTTATCCAGTCCTTCTTCTACATTTATCCAGTTTTTCTTTTACATTTATCCAGTCTTTCTTCTACATTTATCCAGTCTTTTTTCTACATTTATCCAGTCTTTCTTTCAACTGGTGTTTGTGTGTGTGGTGTGTGAGTGTGTAAGATGTGTTAAAAGGGTTCCTAGTCGAGTTCATTCAGGAATGTAGGGCGAGTATGGGACTTATTTCTTGTTATTCAGTGTGATGTGATTTACAGGAACTACCACGTGTAGGTATCGCGGCCTCCTGTAGCTTCCTTATTTTTTTATATTTTTATACTGCGTGTGTGTGTGTGTGTGTGTGTGTGTGTGTGTGTGTGTGTGTGTGTGTGTGTGTGTGTGTGTGTGTGTGTGTGTGTGTGTGTGTGTGTGTGTGTGTGTGTGTGTGTGTGTGTGTGTGTGTGTGTAGGGAGTGATGTATGATGACGTTGCCAGATGAGCCACAGATAATCCCGCCTTCCTATCCTGCTTGGTATCTAAAGTGTCGCCCCAAAACCACCTTTCTATGTCGACACCACACACACGCACACACGCACCACACACACACACACACACACCACACACACACACTATAACACACACACACACACACACACACACACACACACACACACATGCACACACACACACATAAAACGAAAAATATCAATCACTAGCACTAATTCCTCTTAATGTGACAATACATAATACATGAACGGGACCCAGTGGGCAAATGTCGCATAATTCATGTGGAATACACATGGATTCTACGCGTGGAACACACATGGATATCTGATCTAATATGCAAATTGATTTCATGTGAAATTCTGCACGTGGAATACACATGACCAGATTCACGTGTAATACACATTAATATCTGGTGGAATAAATCATGTGTATGCTTATCTTTGAATTATCTGAGCTTAGTCTGCATTATCGTGTTTGTCAAACTGTCCGTCCACAATGCATCCAGCCTCGTGATACTTGTTTCTGTATAATTTGCATTAACTCACTTGATATACGTACTAGATAAGGTGTTTTGGTTGACACCTTGAATCTCAGCAGTGATTGTAGAACAGACATATGCTTGGAAAAACTCAGAACAAAAAGAAAAAAAAGTAATTAAGAGTATAACTGCAAAGTCACTCCAAAATCTTCACAACAGTATTTACTTGTGATTGTCATTTTTAAGATTCTTGCATATAGATACAGAAGTAAATAAATAATTTCACCCCATAGAAACAAAATTTTCGAAGGCGATGGTGTTATAAGATTGCAGCTAAAATGCATTTTGAATTAACATGGAGAAGTCTTCTTATTAAATAAGTTTTTACAAACATATGCCCTGTGTTTTATAATTCGTGCAGGTCTCATGGTAGCAATCGAAACAGCATATTTGTATATCAGGTGAGGTAAGGCAAATAATACAGAAAAATGTACCCACGAGATAGGACGCATTGTACACAGGAAGGTTGCACCAACACAATGATGCAGACTTCAGACTCACTGGACCATACATGTACTGTGCCATGGCTTTATAAATATCTTCTCTGAAGATATTTACATAGTCTGCACAATATTGAAAACTCTGAATGTAATATCGTATATGTATAAAGAAAAAAATAATATTAAACATAATGTATATTTCTATTCGGTTTTACATCTTTTAATCATGGACACCTTAATTTTGAAAATCCTAAAACCAAAATAATTTCCCTATCCGTTTGTAAAAAAGTCAATACTACTTTGAGCCCAGAGAGCAAAAAATTACCACATCATTTGTATTTTCCTTTAGATGGGTTATTAGATACAGGAAGTGAATACAGAATGACTGCAATAACTAAACTGGCAATTTCAGTGATACAAGAAAAAAAAAGAGAAAAAGAAAAGAATATATTATATATATTATATATATATATATATTATATATATTATATATTTTATATATATATATATATATATATATTAATATATATATATAATTTTACATATATATATATATATATATATATATTTTATAAAATATATTTTATATTTTAATATATATATATATTATGTGAAAATGGGGGGTGGAACGAAGTCACTTGGGATTAGCTGCTCCTTATCACGAAACACAAACTGTAAAAAACCTTTTTAGTTGATATCATAATTTTACCAGCATTTTTTTTATCATATAAAAAACTTTTTCTAATAGTAAACACAATAAAAAACTGCTGGTCTCATCATTTCTATACTGTATTTGTTTTAAACATAATCTGCACAGGTTTATGTTAAGTACATCTTACAAACCTCCCAAGTTGAGGTCAAGTTCACAAAGGTCATGCATGAGACAGGGTAGTAAGTTTGCCCACCTTCGCATGATCTTTATTGAGTGTATGTGATAATGTAGTTCAATTAATTTTCATCTGTTTCAATTTTGGGGGGCATTACGCAATTTTGCTGCAATCATCATTTGTATTTCTGTCACACTTGAATCTGAGAGCTTTCTAAGCACGCTACCCTAAAATCACACTATATAATTTTGTTTTTTAAAAGGGGCAACTTTCTCCTCTGACCAAGCATGTTATACAGATCTTGACTGTCTTCCTTATCCTTTTCATTGTCTTTTACAAGGGTCATGGTTTTCAAAGGTAGCATCCAGCTTCTTGAGATCCCCTCTGGTCTTGCTACCCTTGGTTATGTCTGTCGTCCCTGTCATGCTGGTCATGGCTTCCTCTTCGATAATGTTTTGTCATGTTTTTGTCATGCTGGTCAGGGCTGTCATGCTGGTCATGGCTTTTTTCTTCGATAATGTCTGTCATGCTGGTCATGGCTTCCTCTTCGGGTTTGTATGTCACGTTGTCTCTTGTCATGCTGGCAGGGCTGTCACGCTGGCATGGCTTCCTCTTCGGGATTGAATGTCATGTTGCTCCGTCATGCAGGTCAAGGGCTGTCACGCTGGTCATGGTTCCTCTTTGGATTGTATGTTCATGTTGTCTCCTGCCGTGGTGGCCAGGGCTGTCACGCTGGTCATGGCTTCCTCTCGGTATCGTATGTCTTTGCTGTCTCCTGTCATGCGGGTCAGGGCTGTCACGCTGGTCATGGGCTTCCTCTTCGGGGTTGTATGTCATGTTGTCTCTGTCATGGGGGTCGGGGCTGTCACGCTGGTCGTGGCTTCCTCTTCGGTATCGTATGTCATGTTGTCTCCTGTCATGCTGGCCAGGGCTGTCATGCTGGTCATGGCTTCCTCTTCGGTATCGTATGTCATGTTGTCTCCTGTTCATGATCGCAGGGCTGTCACTTTCGTCATGGTTCCTTGTTGTAATGTTTGTCACGCTGGTCAGGAGTTCCTTGTCGATGACTTGTCATGTTGTCTTAAGTCATGTTGGTCAGGGGAATCAACTTCGTTTCTCTTGGATCCTTTTGTATAAAAGTCCTTCAGAAAATTCACTGCATACAAAAGACATTTTCACACAAAACACACACACACACACACACACACCCCACACACACAACACACACACACCCACACACACCACACACACCACACACACACACACACACACCACACACACACAACACACACACACACACACACCCACACACACACACACACACACACACCACACACACACACACACACAAACAAACACACACACACACACACACACACACAACACACACACACACACACAACAACACACACACACAACACACACACACACACACACACACACACACACACACCCCACACACACACACACACCACACACCACACACACACACACACACACACACACACAACACACAAAAACACACACACACACAACACACAAAACCCACAACACACACACCCACACACACACACACACAATATATATAAAATATATATATAGAGAGGAGAGAAAAATGTAAAACTCGAAACCTACAATACAAAAAGCACTGTACTGCATATTTACTTCATACAGAGGGAGAGTAACTCTATAAGTTGTAGGGGAGAAAAAAAATAGACCAGTACATAAATAGAAAGCTCCCTCATAGTGGTGGACCCCGGTAGTGTGGAAAAGGCCTGGAAAGTATGTCTGGAAAATAGTACCCTGAAGACAATTTTATATCATGGGGGATGGGTTTCCCAAGAATTAATATGCAAGGTTAATGAACAAAACAAATAACACCAATGCAAGAATACCATACCTATTTAGTCAGATGACCTAGATCTCTTGGCTGCACCAGATTTCCGTCAGCCAGGTGTTGATGGACAGCAGATTCGATGATACCTTAGGAGGGCTTTGGAAATAGGACCTGTGAAAGAGCAGATGCACCTTTCTGGGGAGGCTGTGACCGGTGTTTCTGCGAGACGGGCATCATGTGGCCCTTTTCTGTGTCAAAATTATTACACATTACAAACACATGTTACAAATCATCCTATGACAGGGGTGTAAGAATATTGTCACCGTATTCACTCTGATTCGAAAAAGAAAAATAAAGGAAGGAGGAAGGGGCCGGGAAACCAGGCATCTATATTTCTTTCCACAATTAGACAAGGTGGGAAACAATAAATGTGATGGGAAAATTTTGCTCCCCAAAAACAATATGTTTTAATACTTTTCTCTGTAAATTCTCAATTCTCTCAACTTGTTATTTTAAACATATTTATCAACAACAACAGTACTAGTATTTATTCACTGACATAATTCTTTTGTATAAATATTTTTGTTTTGACATCATTAGTATATTATTTAATGTGACTTTAGGTTGCCCTCCCATGTAGTCTTCACTGCTGACAAAGTCCTCAGGTAGATTCTTCTTGGATCGTTTTCTCCCCCCTCGCAAGAGTAGACCTTTATCTTGGATCACTGTTGCTCTCTAAACTCTCCACGGTAGATGTCAGCTGGTAGTTGTCACATTCTTGAAAACTTTTCTGAATTTTTTTCCCCATAAATCTTAACCACTCCCAAATAAACTGGACTCAACTTTGTGATGGTTTTTAAACTTAACTGCCCATAACCAACAGTTTAATTGGCCGAGATAAAAAGAATCTTCAGGGTTGTTCAAAACAATCTAAATCGAGCTTTAAAATCGAAATTAAAACATGTGGTGGTGAAACTGACATGGAACCACAATCAGCAGATAACATTTAGAATAGGTTATTGCATATCAATCTTACAAACATAAATTAATACAGCCGTAAATAGCAATACAGTGCTGGATTGTATTAGACTTGATGTTCCATAGCTTATGACGAGCCAAGTCAATTTTTCAGCAGACCAAAACAAAAGCAGTCTTAACTAGATATATACTGGTCAACATTATATACTGGGCTAGAGGCAATTTTAATATTTATTTTCTTCCCTTATCTTGTGTGTTTATATTTTATAACCTATATATATTGCTTTAATTGTAATATTGATGATCGTAATAGCTAGTAATTGAATTTCAGGTACTGTTATAAGGGAGATCAAATTAGTGATTCTAATATGAGCATCCATAAAAGAAAGTGAATGCCATGCAGGAGGCTACCAGTATGGTAGCAGTAAAATACCTACCAGAAGTCATTTTCACTTTTTTTCAACAAAAAACTTCCCCCCATGTCCAGTTCTTGCTGATTATGAAGGCCACTCTCAGCATTAACACCATGTGGCCAGAGCAAAGTTTGGTTCCCCTCTAACACCCAACTGGATGGTACCACATCCTACTCTTCTTTCTTGCCTTCCAACCACACTGCTCGTTTCCACATTCTAAGAACAAAAACTATTATCAGTATGGTACAGTACATTGTACAATTATTAGTACAGGCCAGGCATGCTTGACTTAGTTTGTCTGCAGCATAATCTGCAGCATAATAAACAGGTACTCGAAGAGTTACTTTAATACTAAATGGTTACAATCCAACCTAATTAGGTATTTGCATTTATTAGCAATATAACTTTTTCCTTCAGATGTATCACAAAAATAAAAAATAAATATATGGACAGTTTAAGTATTTATTGACTTTATGTAATCTAGAAAACAAAACAAGTAGGTACACTTTTTGTAAATCTGTTGCTCTATTCTTATTATTAGTGCTACAAAAATAATATTTACATCACTAAAAAGTATAATTCGTTAAGTATTCCACAGGAGTTGGCAGCGCCAACCACCCGGACAATCGCACACCTTCATTTTTAGTTTGTTTTAACCTAAATAACTACAAAACCAGACCCAAACCTATCCTAAGCATAACCTAGCCTAAACTAAACATTTATATAACCTAAAAATCTAACCTAACCAAACCTTACCGTAACCTAACCTAGCAATTTTTATATAATTATAAGTGTTAGGCTATATTTTTGGTTTCCGCAAGTGAATAACTACTGCACAATATAATAAGCCAAAAACAATAGAGTAAAAGTAAGCTGTAAGGCCTGTGGAGCCCGCCAACTCCTGCGGAATATTAACCGGGTGGTGTAATATCAAGATAAAAAAATGAAACTGTCGTCGAAAATAGGAACACTCGACAATGTCGGTGAGAATACATATCGGCAACAATTCCAGGTACCAAATTATTTAGGAAAACTATGTTTCGGCTTCGAAGTCGCGGGATGACCTAAACTGTAAATTTACAGTTGGGTAGCTGTAAGTGCAAGGTAACATTCTAAAGTCCTTACACGCCCTTATTAGGTTTTTTTTTCCTCCAGACCTTCACAGATCACTTTAGATACTTTTAAAACGTAATTATAAAGTGGGGGAGAGATGCCCCCCTCACCCCACCTCCCTAAACGACCCCCCTGGAACCCCCAAAATAATATTACGAACCTAACCTCACTCTAACCTCATCAATAACCTCCTTGCGAAACCTAAGGGCGGGAAAGAACTAGAATTTTACCAGGTTAGGTTAGATCATTTTGAGGTTAAGTTGGTCATTATTTTTGTGGGTCTAACTCGGAGGTTATTAGTGAGGTTAGGTAAGATTATAGTGGGGTTAGATTAGCAATATTAACCATAATATATGTTTGAGGGGTCCAGGAGGGTCGTTTAGGGAGATGGGGTGAAGGGGGCATCTCTTCCCCACTTTATAATGACGTTTTAAAAGTATCTGAAGGGATCTGTGAAGGTCTGGAGGAAGAAAACACTAATAAGGGCGGGAAAGGACTCTAGAATTTTACATTTCTGGCCCCTACAACAGCTGGCGGAAATTAGAAATAACACAAGGGGGGCCTGGGGGGGGGGCAAACCCCCCTAGCGAGGTTAGATTACGTAATCAATGCCTAGGTTAGGTTAGTGAACTACCAGGGAGGTCTTGGGGTGGGCAGCCCCACCATTTAGGTCCGGAAAGTATTGGTCAATAAGGATTATTGGTTCAAACTGCATATTCACCTATAGTTAAAATTAAAAGAAGCGAATCTGATGAAGCGCGAACTCTTACAGGATATTTAGTTATAATGGACGAGAGTTTCGCGGTCATTTTCAGAGACACCGACTATTTTTTCTTGGCCTACAATAGGTGCTTGTTCTAATGGTGATATTTTTATTTTGCGCAAACCAAAAAAAAAGTAAAAAAATAAATAGATAAAAAAAAAATATATATATACCTTGTGATTAAGGTTAGGTTAGGTTTCATTAAAACCTATAAGTTTTAGGTTAGGTTTCATTAAAACTTTTAAAGTTAGGTTAGGTTTCATTAAAACAAGGTTAGGTTAGGTTTATTTTATTTTTAAAATTTTTTTTTTGGTTTGCGCAAAATAAAACAAGCTCCATTCGAACAAGCACCTATTGTAGGCCAAGAAAAAATATTTGGTGTCTCTGAAAACGACCGCGAAACTCTCGTCCATTATTACCGGCGGAAACGGGAGACGACTTAATTAACACTGGTATATTGATTACTGAGGTCAAATTCTACAACATACTCCAACAATGCTATTGATACCTATTTGTTAATGCCTATACATACCTTGTGTGGTCTGCCAGCCTAACTGCAGAGTGTAGTAGGCACGGAGTGTTCGTTCACCTCGCGTGGAAATTTGTTGTTTGTTGTTTTAGGGCTGCGAGGAACGCAGGGGGACACTATGAGCCCTGGTGATGTCCTATGATGCTATCACAGGTGCTGTAGTTGACCTGTCTTCTTCAGGAAGGCCCGCCCGCCCGCCGCGCCCTCCGGACTCCCCAGGCGGGGCGGCTTGTTTGGCGGCAGGTTCAAATTAAATATAATACAATATAATAATGAAGTAACTGTGAGAAAACTTGATATTTCTTATTCGTTATTTATCTAATTTTGATTACATATCGATGATTTTTGTGGGGCAATTTTTTTTTTGTGAAAAAATAAAAATATAAATTCAAATATGTTTTTTTAACGATTTTTCCAGCACGTTAGTACTACCCCATGAATAGGAATATGGGTGGGAAAAATGACAAAAACAACCCGATTTAAGGTGCAAAAAACATTCGGGCTGATCTAATTTTGAATGTTTTAGCTATACATATGGCCATCTATATATATCCCTATAATTTCTTTAATATTTTTTGTATGTATTCCACGGATTTCATCGACCAGTTATATGCGTAAATAATTTTCTGAGGGAAATCTCTTGATTTCTGCATTCATTATACATATGAATTCGGTAATAGTTATCCAGTGGAAAAGACATGGAAATTTGGGGAATACAAGTGTACACAAGATTTCACCAGATTTTTATGTATAATACACATGGAATTCATGAGCTGTGCCCCCTGGGGAGTATAACGAGACAATATATGTACAAACTAAGAAACTCTCTCTCTCTCTCTCTCTCCTCTCTCTCTCTCTCTCTCTCTCTCTCTCTCTCTCTCTCTCTCTCTCTCTCTCTCTCTCTCTCTCTCTCTCTCTCTCTCTCTCTCTCTCTCCTCTCTTCTCTCTCTCTCTCTCTCTCTCTTCTCTCTCTCTCTCTCTCTCTCTCTCTCTCTCTCCTCTCTCTCTCTCTCTCTCTCTCTCATCTACACTGACCTTAACCTGAACGATTTCTGAATTATAAGCTTATCATTACTTTTACGCGTTCAGCTCACAACTTGTTTCTCACACAGCCACACTTACCCATCAAAAGTTATTGTAAATGGATGGATCTACAATTTTATCCCCGCCATTTCCACTTATCTATCGAAAAAAAAACTTTCCGATTTCTGGCTGCTCAAAATATTCCAAAATTGACGATCAGGTTTTTGTTATTCTACAGCAAAACTATGAGTCGTAGAAGAAAACTTATCGTAGTGACTAATGTTCTTCTTGATGTGTTCTACATGATACAGTAATCGGTTTGTCAAAACACCTCATGCATGTCGAATAAATGGATATTTTATATAAATGTACTACATATATGCTATTTTCTCGCTTATTTACCAATCAATATTTTTTTCATTACACCAAATGATAGCCCTTGACAATGATAGCAATTTTCAAACTCTTTCTTCTATTTGCAATATAAGTATGCATTCCTTTGAGAATTCTATAGCCCATCTACGACACTATGGATTCCACTCCCTGACATTAATGTTCGAGTTGCATTATTATCATAAAAGTTTGCACACACTTTCAACACTATGAAATTCTTGGAGCTAAATACACTATAGAAATGGCTGGAGGAAGCACCGAATACTAGTGACTGATGAGAACAGAATCCCAGACACGCTTATCAGACAACAGGACAGGAACTGAACTTGTCGTTAGAGCTCAACCCACCTGTTCCGCGACTCACATCAGCCCGTTGCCACCCACCACCTTAGTTCCACCCAGAGCTGGGCAGTATTTAAATACACTTTGTATTTAAATACGTATTTAAATACATTTGTGTATTTATAAATGTATTTATAAATACATTGGTTGTCATGTATTTAAATACAGTATTTAAATAATTGTATTAGTATTTCAATACATTGTATTTAAATACATTTAATATAAAGAAAATAATACTGTTTTATCAGTTAATTTGGCCATAAACCCGCCCAACTATCTGGCAACCCTGATGTTACAGTGAACCAGTGTTTCCACTGGCAAGGAAATATCCTGATTTCAAGGAAATTTAGGCCTGAGAAGGAAATTTTTAAGGAAACTTAAAATCTAAGGAAATCCTATGGAAATAATTTTTTTTAGGTCATGTTAAAATGTGTGTGTAATTAAAATGTATTTACGAATGTATTTAAATACAATTGATGTATTTAGTAATTATTATTTAAATACATTCGTAAAATGTATTTAGTATATAGTATTTAAATACATTTCTCCCATGTATTTAGCATTAGTTTTAAATACATTCAATTATTAGGCCCAGCTCTGGCTCCACCTCCTCCTCCCCATTCCCAATACCGCTCTGTAATGCTAATGATATGAATATGAAAGAAATAGACCACGGTATTTGTTTTAGTCATTTGTCAGAGACAAATAAAATCGTTTAAAATGATGATCTCACCTGCTATTAATCTTAATCCTACTATCTCTCAGAAATATCTGAAAAAATTATTTCCTAGGATTTCCCTTTGATTTTGCGTTTCCTTAGGTTTGAAGTTTCCCTTCTCAGGCAAAATGCCCTTAAAATAAGGAAATTCCTGAAAGTGAACACTGTAACATGGGTTGCCAAATGTTGGCGGGTTTATGGCCAAATTAACTAAATAAATAAAAAAAATAGAATAAAAAAGATTTTCTTTTTTATATTTATGTATATAAATACGAGTATTTAATACTCATTAAAATATTTAATTACTGTTTGAAATACATGTAAAAAATGTATTTATCAATAGATTTTAATACAGAAATATTTTAAATATAAATGTACTCAATCAGCCAGCTCGGCTATATATCTGTATAAACTGTCTTTCCCAGAATTCAGGAACTTTGTCCAAAAATAAAGTTAAAAGGGAAATTTGAATCAAATTTTTGTTATTTTCCTTATTTAGCCCGGTTCACAGATCATGTTTTGTGTCGTATTACGTGCGTCTTGTCATCAGTGACTCCAAGTAGTCACAATGAGTCACTCCCTCCCGTGTAGGTGAACCAGGCTCCCGCGACCACTTGCTGAGCAAATGATGACTTCAAATGACTTGAGAAAGCGCGTCTCAAGCTACATAATTCGGAGCTTCCAATTCTTTTTCGGACTGCGGATGACGGAAGACTCACTGTGACTTTACTGATCGCCACGCCCACTAGACACGGACAGCAAAAAACGTGTAATGTGAACCCGCCTTAGAGTTACATTATACATATATTATGTACAAAAAAGAAATGGCTTACCCCTACATAAAACTTATTTTAGGGGGGTCTATGCTTTCGGTGGTTACGAGTTTTAAAAAAAAGAAATGGGCCTACGCCACATAAAACTTTATTTCAGGGGGCTCTATGCTGTACGGTAGGGGTTAAGAATTGTAAAAAAAGAAATGGCCGACGCTATAGGAAACTTTATTTTAGGGGGATCGATGCTGTAGAGGTTAATAATTGTCTGAGAATGGACAAGTAAAAAAAAACACGGAAAAAACAAATGCCGATACCGGTAATACCGGTATTTGGGCACTGTATCGGTATACCGGTATCGTAACTGATACCGGTGTGAGGACGTACCGGTATTATTCCCGTAAACCGGTATCGGCAATACCGGTATTTTCTTGATACCGCACAACCCTAGTGCGCATCAAGCCGTGGCTCGCTCGCAGAAGCACACCCGCCAGGGAGGCCGTGGGTTCCTCGTGCCATAATACATGTAATGTACCTACGAGTTTGCTGTTCACATCCTTTGGTAATGTACGTGATCGTGTGTACGTGAATGTGCGTGTGTGTGGAAAGCGTTTATTCCTCTATCGTCAATGGAGGCAAACTGAGGTCATTATTCACAAAGGGGTCACACATTCACACATTCAAACTCCGGCCTAGAGCGAAATTGTGTCTACCTGTTGAATAACGTTGATGAGCGACCATATGCAGGCAGATAGTAGAGGCTTTATCCTGGTCCCAAACCACCTGTAGCTAAACACTGGAGGAAACAATGGAGTGCCTCGACTATGTATCATTTCCATAGTTGTTAAAAGTACGCACGAAAGGACAATAACTGACTGACCTTTAAAAAGTCATGTGTGTGAAAGCCAAGACAAAGGAACAGGATCAGCAAGACATTCCGCTCTCCTTGTAATTCCCAGTGGCTGGTCGCCGTCTAAGCAGTTTCGCTGAGCGTTGGAGAGCAAGCCCAGGGTAGTGTGAACACAATGGCTTGTCTCTCGCCCCTTAAGGGTAGCGACTGGCCGAGGACGTAGACAGGCCATATCATGCAAGTGTTGATTAAGAGTAGACTGTAGTAACTCGAGTCTCTCTCTCTCTCTCTCTCTCTGTTGTTGTTGTTAATATTTTGTCAACACTTTTGGTTGACGCGAGCTTTTGCCTATAGCAGCCCGCCTGTGGAATGATGGCATTACCATAAAAAAAGGCAGTGTGTTGGAGCTACCTTGGGGGGTGGTACTCCCGAACGGTGGAGGTGAGAGTGGCCAGAAGGACAGATCTAATTACCGCAGCAGCAGCGGCGGCGGCACCTGGATGTCCGGGCTGCGGATGAGGTGGGAGGCGTTCCCTGAGGTGGGACGTTGCCTTGCACTTCAGGAGGTAGTGTTGGAGTGCAAAGGGGGAGGTGACCTGGCAGTGATCACAGGTGATGTCCACATCGCCCTGGCGGATTTCCTCAAAGCAGGGAAAGCCGAGGCGGAGACGGTGTAGTCGGTCCCGTACGTGTGGGGGGATGGATGGGTCTTGGGGAAGTGGGTGGTAAGCTGTTGCAGCAGCGTACCAGGAGGCAGAGGGTGATGATAGGGCGACTGTGGCCTCGTGTTGCTGGCGGGACAAGGCGTTGCGAAGATCTCTCTCTCTCTCTCTCTCTCTCTCTCTCTCTCTCTCCTCTCTCTCTCTCTCTCTGACAAAACGCATGGACTTCATGCGTACATGTGTGTGTGTGTGTGTGTGTGTGTGTGTGTGTGGTGTGTGTGTGTGTGTGTGTGTGTGTGTGTGTGTGTGTGTATACTAAGCTAGACATGCTGTGCTTACGAGAAGAAGCGATGTAAATGACTCATCTGCCCCTGAAATAAGACTTAGTTCCCTCCTAGCCAGCCCCTCTGTCACGCCCCTGTCCATGCAGGCCGTACACCCTGTCTTGTCCCTTGCGGGCAGCAGAGTGGGCAGGTGAAGGATGGGACGGGCCGGTGAGGGGGGCTGTTCTCAGGACGCAGCGACATTAGTGTCACCTTATGTAATTAGTTGGTGCGTTTGTTTGCTTAGAGCTGTACCGTCTGGGGTAGTCCCGCCCCTGCGCTGTCGAGGGTGTGTGTAAAAATACATTAGTCAAATACTACTACTACTATTACTAATACTAATACTAATATCAATAAAAGTTCAGAGGCTGGGCGTATCTTTTTGATATTATTTTCCTATGACATTTACACCAATTACTGCCGCCGCCTGGTGTGCGTGAGGGAGTGTGTGCCTATGCCTGGTGTGCCTTGAGGCTGAAAACAGCTTCTGCCTGCACAGTACGATTACTCTAGTATTGTGTACAGTAAAGGTAAGATTTGTTCGAAGTGGAAGCTTAGAGCGAGGATATTCTAATACATCGTCACCACCGCTGCTTTACTGATTGTCTGATCTGTACCTACGTAGATCTCATGCAAGATATAAGTGTTACGTACAAGAATGTGAAGTTAGTAAAAACGTTCCGTGCACACAGTGGGATGAAGCCCCTGCTCCACCAGGCAGCCTCCATAACATGGCAAACACTAGTCTTCCTCTGACTCTGGTTAAAAACATCTCTAACAATTTTTCTTTTTCATCTTTCCCTCTTATGCTTCTCAAGGATGGCTCCATAGCTGTCTCATCTATTTCTAAAGCGGAATTCTTTGTTCAAACCTATGCTAAAAATTTCACTCTTGTTGATGAAGTACTTGTTCCTCCTTCTCCTCCACGCTCTAACTATATTATGCCGGTTATTAAGATCCTTCGTAATGATCTTTTCTATTTTTTTTCTGGCATGGATCCTTGGAAGGCTTACGGTCCTGACGGAGTCCCTCTTATTGTTCTCAAAAACTGTGATTATGTGCTTGCACCCTGCCTGGTCAAACTTTTCCGTCTTTGTCTATCTATTTTCACCTTTGCTTCTTGTTGGAAGTTTGCTCACATTCAACCTGTTCCTAAGAAGGGTGACCGTTTTAATCCTTCAAACTAGCATCCTATAGCTTTGACTTCCGGATAACTCACGGCTGTGCCAGTTATCTCTATACCTGTCAAATACATGAGAGTGGCTTTTTTATATCAACAGATTTTAGGAGTTTACCTAATATTCTTCTGGAGCATCAGTGTTGTGTGGTATATACAGTGTTGTCACGCCCATCACTCACACGTGCCAGACCACATCTCACACTATCACGATTCAATTCGTCGTGCTCTTGCCCGTAGGTACCCGTGGCAAGTCCCTACTCTCCTCCTGCTCATGAGTCTCCATTCGACATACCTATTGCACGCAGCACGCCAACCACTTCAACTCGCCTAACTGTTATGTATTGGGGTTACTCGTATCAAAAACAGCCTCCATGACTGAAAAAGACTGCACGACAGAGACAAAGATCCCCTTCGCCAACTCATCTCACCCCAGACATCCAACCATCCAACTATGGACGACCCTATACAATGTAGAATATTATAGATGGTTGTCCCTCTGGTGGGTGGCCCTGTTGACCCGTACTGGAAGCCGCAGCCTATCTCTTGGGAACCATTTAATCTGGTTCCTCACCTGCGATCTTTCAAGCACGGGGTAGAGATCGAGGTCCCTTATATAGTTGATCTCCATGCTGACACACAAAAATTCCTGCCCCGTGCGGTGGAGCAGGAACCCGTGCCGAACATGCGGTGGAGCAGGAAACGAAAGTGATATGTCGGAGGATGTATCATGATATGAATACATATATCGTAACACACACACACACACACACACACACACACACACACACACACACACACACACACACACACACACACACACACACACACACACACACACACACACACACACACACACACACACACACACACACACACACACACACACACACACACACACACACACACACACACACACACACACACACACACACACACACCACACAAAACACACCACACCACACACACACACACACACACACACACACACACATATTTATAGCCTCCGTTAAGATAAGTAGCGGATGTGGCAAGGGATACATCATTAGTGCAAGCCATGCGGATAGTTCACGCTGCGGCAAGTGCTAGGTTGTGTTTAGTGTTTGTGTTGTGAGTATTTAGCGTTACGTCCACTGTGATCAGGTAAGGATTACTTCTCTTTTCCCTTTCATGGTTGATTTTTAATTGATTTTGTCAAAATCTATGATCAAGCAGTGGGAGACTAGGGAATTACAAGTGCCTAATATAAAAGTTTTTAGAAGCATGTGTATACTTGCTGTGCTATTGACATTATCGTGCTGTTTTATGAGGCTCTATGTCACTCACATAGACTGAGAGTGCTGGAAGTGCTGTGAAGTGGGGCAGGTGTATCCAGCTTCTTTCCTGTGAATACAGGAGTGAGGCAAGGGTGCGTCCTTGCCCCATCACTTTTCAACGCTTTTATGGACTGGGTATTGGACAAGGTTGTAGATCAAAGTGATTGTGGAGCATCCGTCGGCAACACCAAGATCACTGATCTTGTTTTTGCCGATGATGCAGTAATCTTTGCTGAGTCGCTGGAGGTCCTGGTGATGGCTCTCGAGGTGCTGCACGAGGAGGCAAAGCCTTTGGGACTTGAGGTCTCCTGGCTCAAGACCAAGGTCCAGCTGTTTGGAGACTTACTAGATGAAGCAGTACAGTCTGTTCATGCGTGTGGCGAGGACATTGAGATCTTGGAAAGTTTTACATACCTTGGTAGCGCGGTCCATAATGACGGCGGGTCACGTCAAGAAGCCTTACGCCGGATTGGCATAGCCCACGGTGCTATGGACTCGCTCAGCGGGAGTATTTGGCGTTGTCGGTACCTGTGCAGGAGGACAAAGATCCGGATCTTCAAGTCGCTTGTGATCCCTGTCTTACTCTATGGTTGTGAGACATGGACACTAAATAGTGACTTGGAGACGAATCAATGCCTTTGGTAATAAGTGTCTTCGCAGAATCATGGGGTATCGCTGGGATGATTACGTGTCAAATCAGCGATTGCACCGTGAGACTGAATCGAGGCCTATTACCTGCATAGTCCGTCAGCGCCAACTTTGGCTATATGGGCATGTGGCACGCTACCCTGAAAACGATCCGTCCCATCGGGTTGTATCTGTAATAGACAATCCGGCGTGGAGGAGGCCAAGGGGGCGCCCACAAGGCTCGTGGCTGGGGCAAGTTGATGTTTCTTGTCGAGAGCTGCTTGGTATGGGAAAGGAGTCTGCATGGGAACTCGCGCGTGGTGACCCCCAGGAGTGGCGTCGTAGGGTGGGCGAGGCGACGCGCCCCCCGGCGTATGCCCCCAATGATTGATTGAGTGATTTATGTCACTCACATGTCGTGGTTATGAATTTTTTGCCTTCCTGCCACAATCATTATAATAAAAACCTTAAAGAAGATGGGATGAACCAGTAATTCAAAGAAGTAATTGTGTTGCATCTCTCCTTCAGGAGAAATATTGTATGTTTGTATGTCTGTCCAAAGATTACTGTATACTGGACTTGTTTCTGGAATCCGCCTATGACAAGTGGAGGCTGATCGGCAAGGTAAACAAGTGTTCCATGAATACAGTAGACTATGGTTTATCAGTATAAATGATATATTGTTAAATGTAACTTCGTAAATGTTTGTTCTATAATATTATCAAATAAAAAACAGTATAACATACAAAAAAATGCCATTTTGAGACTGAAGAAGTATGCATATTCACTTAAGCTCTTCGCCATTTAATATTTTGCGAGACAACTTATAATATGGAACATATCAATAGAAGCGGAATTTTATTAGCTTTCCATTGATATGTTACGTTTTCTGATAAATGAATTAGCATATGCATAAATTAGCATTAACTAAATAAACTAATTAATCAATCGGAAAAAAAACCCAATTGATGATGTTATTTATTTATTTTTTAATTTGTGAGACATGACCTACCCTTGGTGAGTCCATGTTGTTAATCATTGATCAAACGATGTTTCTAAATGCTCTCTAATGTTTTTTGCAATAATAGATTCTAATAATTTACCTACCACTGGCGTTAGACTAACTGGTCGATAATTTGACTTTGGTCCTCTGCCTCCCTTCTTAAATATGGGGACTACATTTCCTTTCCCCCACAATAACGGCACATTGCCTATCTCAACCGATTTTCTAAAAATGTGCACTAACGACTCACTAACAACCTCTTTGCATTCTTTTAATACTCTGGGATACACTTAATCTGGTCCTGGCAGCTTAAAATTCTTCATTTTATCTATCCTTTCTTCCACCATTTCCATAGTTATCACAATATCTTTTGAGTTTCTCCTCATCGCTTTCTTTTAACATCTGTTCACTTTCAGGTATTGTCTGTGTATCCTCCTGAGTAAAAACACTAAAGAAATAATCATTTAAATTTTTACACATATCCTCATCCGTATTTAAGACCTAGCCCTGCTCTATTATCAACGGCTCAACTAAATTCCCTTGTCTTCGTTTTATATACCTTGTGGAAATTATCCACCAAACACCCTCTCATAATTGGTAGAGTGGTAGTTTGTTTCCCCCCCCCCCCTAGTGAGAGGTATTTTCCGCTCATAATAGGAGGGCGCGTATAGGGATATGTATATATAGTTATAATGGTAATGGGTAATATTAAGGTAATTTAAGTAAATGATTAGTACTGGGATAGGATAAATTAATATTCCCAGTGGTTGATAAGCATTGCACTTAAATAATTAGCACCTTGATTTGATTTGGAGCGCGGTCATTAGCTATCGTCATTAGATTCTAGGCCATAGGGAATAAAATACGTGGCTTAGGACCGGGTAGCCGGGCTCGTCGCCACTCTCAGAGAATCAGTACACCCAGACCCTCCGTGAGGATAACATCAATTGTTAATAGACATGCTTGTCTACAAGGACAGTACACTCCACACCTCCATCGAGTTAATATCTCTTCTCTGATTATAAAGAAGAGATTTGTACATACGTTAATTTTGTACATATATAGTGTTAAATCATAGGACTGTGTTAAAATACAACACACTGATAATAGCCGTGCGTCATGGATAACAGGGTGTGAAAACCAACCTGACGCGATAACGAAACACTCTCCTCCGCCCCTCCGCTTCTGTATTTCACGGACGGCCTCGATCCCGGCGACCACTGCGGATCACAAGACCATTGCAGAATAAATACAAGACCTACAGCCGTTTTCAACCCACTATCCACCGATAAGTATCCTACTTAGTTAATTAGCTAGAGTATGGAGTCTGGCAAGGATATATGGGTTTGATGTTAGGTAAGAGAACTTTCAAATTAAATATGTATGTGATATAAATTCCCACATACCTGATAGAACCCTTAGGGTCGCTTTTTGCTTGTTCAGCGACTTTAATCTCATAATTATTCTTAGCTACTCTTGTTAATCTCTTCAATTAGTACTCTCTATTTAAGTCTACTCATTACTCATCCGTTACTCACTACAAACTAATGGAAATCTTCTCATCCACCCCGACCCCCACTACCAGCTGTCTCCACGCTGAACTTGGAACACTCCTTCCCCTCTATCCTACACCCCTAGTTAATCCCCTCCAGGTTTCTTCTTAATCCTGCGTAATTGGCCTTTCTGAAGTCAGGTACTCTTTGCTTATTAACTTATATTTCCTACTTCCCATTTTAAGCAAAACCTGATTTTATAATGGTCGCTGCTAGCTAACTGTCCTCCAACCTCCACCTCTGTAACTAAATCTTCCCTGTTTGTCAGTAATACATCTAGAATATTATATCCTCTAGTAGGCTCCTTGATTGCTTGGCTTAGGAAGTTATCATGAATTATATTTAACAATTCTTCTGCGTCGTTGTCTCCTATAATAAAATCCCAGTCTATATTCCCAAGATTAAAATCTCCTACCACGGATAGTCGATTATAATCTGCAAGCCTTGTTTATTTCTTGCCATATAGGAGCTAAATCCTCTTTACATAAGTTTGGAGGCCTATACACTACACCCAAAACCATTTTCTCAGTTCCCTCCGTAACCTCTACCCATATAGACTCAATAATGTTATAAAAACACAACACTGCAATGTATCTCTTGCATTAAGCGCAAATCCTCCACCTCGCCTGCCTAGCTTGTCCTTGTGAAATAACTTATACCCAGCTATCTCAACCTCCGGATCAAATACCTTACCTGACATATCCAATCATGTTTCTGTTAATGCTATTATATCAAAATCCTCTACATTATTTATTCCTCTCAGGAAATCTATCTTGTTTAAATACTCCTACAGTTTGTATAGTATACCTTCAAGCAACTCCTCTTCTTTTTGTCCATTTTCCCTTTATCTTTAAATAACCCCCTCCTCTCTCTCATCTCACGAATCACTTTAGTTCCCTGCTTTCTGAAACTCCTCCTAGTGTCGCCAGTTTCCTTTACCCCGACCCCAGTGTCTAATCCCCGGTTCTCTATCTTAAAAAAGTCTGCAGTGCATCTACCTCTCTTTCAAGTTATAACATCAGAGTGAACAACCATAACATCAGAGTGAACAACCATAAGATCAATGAACAACCGTATCATTAAAACAATTTAATGGTCTTCGACGCCTCTAACTTCTTGTAAGCTTGATGGTTACAGAAACATATGGAACACAAAAATACCACGAACTTCGATATGGCTGGCACAAAAGCCTCCATTAGCCTTGGCTGGCACTTTGTTTGCCTAGACCCGGTGCCTTAAACTAAGTCAAAGTGAGAACAGGCTGAAGCCCGTTGAAGTAGCAAAAAATATATATGTATATAACATCCACCGCGACACTTCTTGTGCTCTGTAGATCACTTCGTAGGTTCACCTCCTTTCGTCTCTTTGTTTACCAATCATGCTTGTCAACTCTTCCCTTATATATTTAATCTGTAACACTACTAATTTAATGTTGATTTTCGGGCTCAACACTGATTCACTTGTTGTGCCCTGTACTCCCAGTACTGTGTTTGGAACAGTTTTGTGAAGTTTGCAATTCCTTCAATTTCCTTTCTGCCTATACATCCGACACAGTACACATGTGCCCAGTCTTTTTCCTCTAACCTCATGTCCCACTCCTTTTTGTTTCCATACAGCCCCAACACAGTACACAATGCCCCGTATTCCTCATAAAAACATAAGAACATAAGGAAGGCTACAAAGGGCCATGAGAGCCTCTGAAAAAGGCTGTTTTTGTGGTAGTTCCTGTTACTTAACACTACCTACGTCCACCTTTCATCCCCATCCATGAAATTGTCTAGCCTCCATTTAAACCTCCCTATTGACTCAGCACTAACTACCTAACGACTGAGTCCACTCCAATAATTATATAATTTACCACCCTACTTGTGAACCAGTTTCTCCCCATTTCCTTTTTTAATCTACGCTTTTCCAGTTTGAATCCGTTACTTCATGTTCTACCCTGATTACTAGCTGTAATAACTTTTCTTACATCTCCTTTATTGTATGCCCTTAACCACTTAAAAACTTCTATCAGATCGCCCCTTACTCTAAGCCTCTCGAACGAGTATAAATTGAATAGCTTCAATCTCATCTTATATCTAAAGTTACGCATCCCCTGTATCATTTTAGTCATCCTTTTCTGCACTGATTCTAACAAGGCTATCCTGTAATACGGGGACCAAAACTGTACCGCATAGTCTAGGTGAGGTCTGACTAGAGCCAAATATAGCTTTAGAATAACCTCAGCTCTTCTACTTTTAACACTCCTGGTAATGAATCCCAAAACCTTGTTAGCTCGATTTCTAGCCTAAATGAATTAAGTCTAGAACTCGAGCTAATAGGGTTTTAGGATCCATTATCAGGAGTGGCATAATATATATTAAAAGTAGAAGTGCTGAGGTTATTCGAAAGTTTTATTTGGCTCTAGTCAGACCTCACCTAGACTATGCGGTACAGTTTTGGTCCCCGTATTACATGACTGATATAGTATAGATAGCATCCTCCTCTCGTTCCACTTCTCGCTGTCTCAATACAGCCCCTACATCGTATACAGTGCTCCGTATTCCTCCTCGGGGAGAGATCATGATGAATCATGCATCGGTCTCCCGCGTGTGTTGACACCGGACAATGTTTTGAAAGTACTGCATGTTGATTTGTAAATTTTTCCATAAATGTTTCATGTAACTGGTCCTGTGATTGACTGAATAAGCTACGGTGTCATATTAATGCTAAAGGGCTAAGTGACGTTATGGCAAAGCTATTGCGCCTTACAAAACCGTTGTGCTTAAATACGGAATATATGGCGCCTTAGCTGATCGTAACTGTTGGCGCCGTGTGAACAGCGTCGGAGCTTGAGGGAGTTTTTGTACATCCGACCCCAGTCCTCACAATCTGAACGATGCACTCTATAAAGTGTGGCAATACTTCTCATTTCCCACTTTACATACTTGTATAACCTACATTATGAATACATGTAGTAAAAATGCAACAGATGTATTGCTATATATACATACATTAATTAATAAAATAAAAAATATACATATATATATCTATATCTATATCTATATATTGATTATATCTATATATTGATTATATCTATATATTGATTATATCTATATAATATATATATAATATCTATATAATAAAATATATATATAATATATATATATAATAGAATTATGAGATATATATAATTATAATAATATATATATATAAAATAGTAATATATATGATAAAAAATTATATAAATAAAATATATATATAAGATAATATATATTAATATAAATATATATATAAAATAATATAGATAATAAGAGATATAAATATAATATTATATAATAATATTATATATATATATAATATATAGTATAATTATAATAATATATATAATAAATAATATATAATATAATAATATATATAATTATATTAATATATAGATATATATAAAAAATAATATATATAGATAATATATAATATATATATATATATATAAATATATAGAATATATATAATAATAGATATAAATATATATATAAAATAATATATATATATATAATATAATATATATAATATATAGATATAGAAAATAGATATATATATAAAATATATATATAATAGATATATATATAAATAATATATATATAAAAAATATAGATATAATATAATGAATATAAATATATATATAATATAATATATATATAATATATATAATATATTATAGATATATAAATATATATAAATAAAATAGATATAATAAATTTAAAATAATATAGATATAGATATAAATATATATATATATATATATAAATATATATAGATATATATAAAATATAATATATATAAAATTAAAAATATTATAATATATATAATATAATAATAGATAAAATAATATATATATAGATATATAAAATATTTAAAATATAATATATATATTAATATATATAATATATAATAGATTATATATATATATAATATATATATATGTAAATATAAAATAATATATATATATATATATATATAATATATAATATACAATATTAGTAAATATAATATAATATATTTATATTATATAAAATATATTAATATTTATTATATATAATATATATAATAATATATATATATATATATATAAAATTAAATATATTATATATATATATATATATTATAAAAATATAAAATTTAATATTATAATATATATATATATATATAAATATATAAATATTATACTATATTAAATATATTAATAATTATAATATTAAATATATATAATATATATATATATATTAAATAATATAATACATATATATATATTAAATATTACAATATATTATATATAATATATTAAAAATATATAATATAATTAAAAAATATATATATTAATATATATATATATATAATGTATATATTAATATATATATTATTATAATTATATATATATATATATATATATGTAATATATATATATTTTAATATATATACATATATATATATGTTATATTTATTATTTAAAAATATATATTATATTATTTCATAATTAATATATATATATATATATATATACTAATAATAAAATTATATATTCATACTATATATATTAATTATATATATATTTAATAGTATATATATTAATATATATATATATATATATTAAATATATATTAATTATATTTAAATATATATATTATATATATTAATATATATATATATATAATATATATTTTATTAATTATAATATATATATTATATATTAAATATATAATATTTATATATATAAATTTTAATATATATAATATATATATATATATATATTAATATATATTTTAATATATAAAATTATATACATATATAATACATATATATATATAATATAAAATATATATAAAAAATATATATATTATATATATATATATATATATATTTAAATATATATATATTACCCCACATATACCCCACCCGACCCCAGTGATTAGACACTGGGGTCAGGGTAAAGGAAACTTGCGACACTAGGAAAAGTTTCAGAAGGCAGGGAACTAAAGTAATTCGTAAGAAGAGAGAGAGGAGGGGTTTTTAGTTAAAGATAAAGGGAAAATGGACAAAACGAAGAAGAGTGCTTGAAGGTTTACTATACAAAACTGTAGGAGTATTTAAACAAGTTTAGATTTCTGAGGGGAAAAAATAGTGTAGAGGATTTTGATATAATAGCATTAACAGAAACATGGTTGGATATGTCAGGAAAGGTATTTGATCCAGAGGTCCAGAAGCTGGGTATAAGTATTTCACAAGGACAGGGTAGGCAGGCGAGGTGGAGGAGTTGCGCTTTATTTTTGCAAGAGATACATTGCAGTGTTGTGTTAATAATCTTAAAAAAAACAGATGACAGCATAGTCTATATGGGTAGAGGTTACGGAGGGAACTGAGAACATGGTTTTCGGTGTAGTGTATAGGCCTCCAAACTTATGTAAAGAGGATTCAGCTCCTATAAGGCAAGAAATAAACGAGGCTTGCAGACTCATAGAATCGACTATGCTTTGTAGGAGATTTTAATCTTAGGAATATAGACGGGGATTTAATTATGGGAGAAAAACGATCCCAGAATAATTGTTATATATAATCCAGGATAATTTCCCTAAGCCAGGCAATCAAGGAGCCTACTAGAGGAGATAATTTTCTAGATTATTACTGAAAAAACAGGGAAAATTTATTTACAGAGATGGAGGTTGGTGGAAAGTTAGCTAACAGAGACCATTATAAAACCAGATTTAGCTTAAAATGGGAAGTAGGAAAAATAAGTGTCAATAAACAAAGAGTAACTAATTTCAGAAAGGCCAATTATGCAGGATTAAGAAGACAACTGGAAGGGATTAATAGGAGGTGTGGGATGGAGGGGAAGAAATGTTCCAAGGTCAGCGCGGTGACAGCTGGAAAGGCCAATTATGAAGGATTAGGAAGACACCTGGAGGTGATTATCGGGGTGGGTGGGATAGATGGTAAGGAATGTTCCAAGGTCAGCGCAGTGGCAGCTGAAAAGGCCAATTATGCAGGATTAGAAAGACACCTGGAAGTGATTAACGGGGGGAGTAGGATAAAGGAATGTTTCAAGGTCAGCGCGGATAAAGCTGGAGGTGAGGTTGGGGCGGAGGGGGTTATACATTATTTGTAAGGAATTTAATGAGGACAGAAAAGAAATATCCCTTATAGGAGATAAGGTCAAGGAAGAGTGACCCGAAATAGATGACCACTAGTTTAAAACACAACATTGGAGTAGAAAGAAACATGTATTTAAGGTTCAAAGCGGGACAGGTGAGCAAAGAACAGTATAACGTGATGGCGAGGACAGTGAAGAGATTAACACGAGTAGCTAAGAACAATTATGAGATTAAAGTAGCAGGACAGGCGAAATCGACCCAAAGGGGTTATATAAGGTATATAAAACCAAGACAAGGGAATTAGTGGGGTCGTTAAGATTAGAGCAAGGTGAGGTCTTAAATACGGATGAGGATATGTGTAAAAATTGAAATTATTATTTCTTAAGTGTTTTTACTGAGGAGGAAACACAGACAATACCTGAAAGTGAACAGATGTTCAGAGGAAGTGATGAGAAGAAACTCAAAGGTATTGTGATAAGGGAAATGGTGGAAGAGGGTATAGATAAAATGAAGAATTTTAAATCGCCAGGACCAGATGAAGTGTATCCCAGAGTATTAAAAGAATGCAAAGAGGTTGTTAGTGAGTCGTTAGTGCACATTTTTAGGAAATCGGTTGGGATAGGCGATGTGCCGTTATTGTGGAGGAAAGAAAATGTGGTCCCCATATCTAAGAAGGGAAACAGAGGACTAAAGTCAAACTATCGACCCGTAAGTCTAACGTCAAAGGTAGGTAAGTCATTGGAATTTATTATTGCAAAAAACATTAGTGAGCACTTACAAAAACATTAGTTTGATCAATAATTAACAACATCGATTCACCAAGGGTAGGTCATGTCTCTCCAATTTACTGAGTTTTTAAAGGAAAGTTTATGAGACGGCAGATAATGATAAGGATTATAATATAATATACTTGGACTTTAGTAAGGCATTTGACAAAGTACCACACGAGCGACTCTTACACAATGTTAAGGCTCATGGAATAGATGGGAAGGTTCTTCGTTGGATCAGAGTTTGGCTAAGTAAAAGGCAACAAAGTGTTACAATTAATGGTTCTAGATCTGAATGGGGACAGGTGACAAGTGGAGTTCTACAAGGGTCTGTTTTGTGTCCATTATTATTTTTTATTTACATCAACGACATGGATAGTGGGATTAGCAGTGATATCATCAAGTTTGCTGATGATATTAAGGTAGGTAGGATTATTGGATCACAGTCTGATGTAAACATATTGCAGGGAGACTTAGATAAACTTAATGAGCGGGTAGTCAGACGGCAGATGGAATCTAATATTGATAAGTGCAGCGTTATGAATGTTGGTAGAAGAATCACTCGTAATAGATACACCATACGCAAT
>JACEEZ010002309.1:50000-55284 GCA_016584305.1 Chionoecetes opilio
GGAATCACCCTTTTTAAAAAACGATTTCCCACAAAAACCTTCAAAAAGGGTCAGGTTTTTTCCCGCCGAAAACCCGAAGTAAAGATGAAAGAAGAAAAAAAACCCCTGTACACTGTTTCGGGAGGGTGCACCTGGCCCAGACTCTTAGGAAAAACTGGTTTAACTATCGTTGTAAGGGTTCCCCAAAAACCCCAAAAAACAAACCTTTTCATCGAGCTCTGCCTGCATTTGTATTTTATTCCCCCTGATTCTTTCGTTAAAAATGCAAAACGTTATCTCTCCATCATGGATTTTTGATACTGGACATCAATTTCATGGCTTCATTTGGGGCAAGGCTGTGTTAGTTTGTCAGGAAAAAGGGGTTTTTTTTTATTTTTTCAACAGTTTTCCTAAGGGTTTTTGTCAGGGTGCATCCCCCGCACATTTTAAATGGTTCCCTTGGGTTTATCCTACTTCCCGGGTTTTGGCCGAAAAAACACTGTGCTTGGGTTTTAAAGGGGTTTTTGTAGGGTTATCGAGTAAAAGTAGATTTCCCCTGTTTTTGAACCTTTCTCCCTTGAGCGCTTGCTTTTTTTTTCCCAATCGATTACCCGCCCATATCCTTTTTGCTTGCTTTTTGCCCCGTGAAAAATATCTTTGCTAATTAAATTTGCATAAATTTTCGATGCCAAAACGTGTGTGCTGCCTCTAACGTTTCTTTAGTACTTCACCGAGTCGTCTTTGGATTTGAAACGTCCAAAATCCTTTTGGGTTTGCCCGTTTTTTTATTGGGCCGGGCAACAAAAGATCAAACCATGTAGCCCTGGATTAAGGGACAAAGAACCCATACGAGTAAATCTTTTTGGAATAAAACCCTTTTTCCAATTGGTTTTTTTCAAATTTATTCGATCGAAAGTCCCCCCAAAAAGGGCTTGTATATCCTTTATGATGGCTCCTGTACCCCAAAAATAGGACGAACAAAGAAAGTTTATTTTTTTGGCCCGTCGTGGTCACGTATGGTTTTTCTCAATCACATAAACTGGGAAAATAACATTGCAAAAGTTAGGGGTTAAAAAATTTGTAAATTTCAGGGCAATTAAAAGTCCGGGGTTCTTAGGGAAGAAAAAGATGAACATTAGTAGGTTTTTTGTAAATAAATGCAAGGGTGTATGTTTTCATATTTGTAGAAGCTTCTCACCTTATTTTAACCCTTCATCCCTTTTTTCTCATGAATTAAAATGTTTGGGGAAAATTTTACCCCAATTTTCTATTTTGGGCAAAGTGATTTAAGGGAAAAAAAACAGTTTTAATTAAATTTTTTGGGAAAATTAATGAAGAAAAAAAATACAACCCTGACTCTTTGGGGGTCATTGTGTAGGAAAGGGAATTCATTCATATAATTTGTTTTGTATAAAATTTTCTCAAAACTTTTTTCAGTGGAAAATAGTGTTGTGGTGATTTGGGGTCATCATAAAAAAGTTTATTTGGATTTTTTCACCCCCTTTAAAAACCCAAAAAAAAAGGCACCTTTAAAAAAAGGGATATTGTGTTAATAGCCGAAAAAAGCCCCCCCCCCCCTTCCCCAAAGTCCCCGGGGCAAAAAAAAAAATTTTTGGGGGGCCCCTTTTGGGGTTTCCCGGGGGTTCCCACGAAACACAGACTCTCCAATAAAACCCCCCTTTCCCGAAATTTTTTGAAATAAAAATGTAGAAAGTTAAAAAACCCCTTACCCCATTACCACACCCAAACCCATTATTCCCTTTACCCTCCCCCCCACCCCCCAAAACCCCTCACCCCCCAACCCCTTTAACCCCTCCCACCCCCCCCACAACCCCTTACCCATCCCCCCCACCCACTCACCTTTACCCCTTACCCATCAACCCCACATCAAGGGTTTCCCCAATTTTCGCAAACCCCCTTTTTTTTTTTACAATTGTCCCTAATAGGCTACTAAAAAAATAAATTAAAAGTGATCGGTCATCCCCCAAAGGGGCCTGAAAAACCCTTTTCCCCGGGCTATTTTGGTTTTTTCCAAAACCTTTTGCCCTTTTGAGGGATTGGGGCACGGAAAGGGGGGAGCCTTGTGGCCCCACACCGCACACAGACAACACACCTTTCTTCTATATTAAATTTAGATAGCAAAAAAAATTTAATATACAGGGGGAATATTTTGGGCCCTTTATAAAATTTCCCAAATTTTGGGCCCCCATAAAGGATTTTAAAAATTTGGAAAAATTTTTTTTTACTTTTGTAGACCTTTCCCTTTATGGGGAAAATGCAAAATTTTTGAAAATCCCCCACAAAAAACCCGCGCAGCTACTAATAAAGGGCTAGTGGCCCTGGCTTTGTCCCATATTTTCGTTATTGTGTTGAAGTAAAAATGATAAAACTGCAGCTCCTTTAGTTTCAACTGGGAAAAGCTTTAAAAAAGGAGTCCCCTTCTTGATCTACTTTTTTATTTATTTGTTTTTTCCCCTTTTTGTTATAATGTGGGGGGGTGGTGGGGTTGGGGTGTGGTGAGTTTTGTGGGTGGGTGTAATGTGTGGTATGGTGTAGTGTTTGGTGCGGTTTTGGTGAGATGTGGGGGCAGGTGTGGTATGGGTGGGTGGGGTGGGGGGGTGTTTGGGGTGGTTGGGGGTTTGGTTTTTGGTGTGGTGTGGGGGTGGTTGTGTGGTTTGGGGGTTGGGGGGGTTTTTGGGTTTTAATTTTTAAAACGTACGTTTAAAAACTTTCCTCCGACCCCCGCGGATCCCTTACGTCACCCTTGCTATGGAGAGTGGGCCCACCTGCGTGTGGAGTCCATCGGCAAAGGGAACCGGGTTTCAAAACCAAGGGCCCAAAAGGGGGTTGCAACAACCCCGAAAAAGGTAAACAAAAAAAGAAAAAATCGCACAATCAGTAATCCAAAACCTCAATCATTCCCTTCTCAGTTTCATGTTTTTTCCCGGGAGAGCAATGAGAGGTTGGGGTCAGCCGTGTGGTGAGGGAGGAAAACCCGTCACCCGTGACCATTTGAAGGGTTGGGACCCGGGGAGAAAGATGGAAGAAGAAGGGCCCGTCAGTGGGCATTTAGAGGAGGGCTTTTTTGAAAAGAAAAGTTTTTTTTTTCTACTTGTTTAAAAGAAAATGTAGAGTGGATCCCCAAAAAATGAAGCATACTCCCTACTTTCAGAGCAAGGGGGCTGGGAGGGGGGGAAATTAAAAGCGCAACGCCAATAGACCCCTAAATTTTTAAAAGCTGTGCTAAAAAAAGAATGAGAAACAAGCAAATCTTTTTTTAAAATTGTGTTTGTGCGGTTTTTTTTGGGCTTTTGGTTTTTCTTCCTCTTTTCCCTTTTGGGGGGAAAGCTTACGACTGTTCCCGCGGGGCCCCGACAAGAATAAATAAAAAAATAAAAATAAGCGTTGCTTTAAAATACAGGGAAAATTTCTTACTGATTTTTAAACCCTTTTGTCAAAATTTTTCCCCCCGTTTTTAGGTGCGGGATAAACCTTTTTAACCTGCAGTTTGGCGGAGCAAAAACCATCCATCTCTAACCCCCTCGGCACGTAAAAAGTTTAACTTTATATTTTATATACAAAAAATTTTTAATTCCAAAAATTGGGGGGGTTGCCCAAAGTTTAAAAAATTTTCATAATTGCAAAAATTTCCCACGGCCGTGGAAATTTTTACCAACTAGTATGGGAAAAAGCCCACCCCTGTCATAAAAACGAGTTTTTCTCTGCTAAAAAACACCGTTACTATAGATTTTTTAAAAAAAAACACAAAAAAGTGATTTAAAAAAAAAACGTGACCCTTCCCTTTCCCGTCCCTAAAATCTGGCTCTTATCCCCCCTCACTAAACATCGTGGCGACAACCTGTCCATAATGTTCTGACCACCTCGGAGACTCGCCTAACATTATAAACTGTATCCCAACAAGCATTCCTCTGACTGATTATATCTTGTCCTTCGAACTCTTTCATATCAATAATCTTAATAAAAGAGTGTGTTATCACTCCTGCTTCTCCCGTGACTTTTGTTATCTAGTAATCAAGAGTTCGATACATGTTCCCTCTCAGCCAAATCTCTTCTTTTTTTGCTCTCCCTCTCTCTCCTCTCTCTCTCTCTCTCTCCTCTCCTCTCTCTCTCTCTCTCTCTCTCTCTCTTCTCTCTCCTCTCCTCTCTCTCTCTCTCTCTCTCTCCTCTCTCTCTCTCTCTCTCTCTTCTCTCTCTCTCTCTCTCTCCTCTCTCTCTCTCTCTCTCTCTCTCTCTCTCTCTCGCTCTCTCTCTCTCTCTCTCTCTCTCTCTCTCTCCTCTCTCTCTCTCTCTCTCTCTCTCTCTCTCTCTCTCTCTCTCTCTCTCTCTCTCTCTCTCTCTCTCTCTCTCTATCTATCTATCTATATATATATATATATATATATATATTATATATATATATATATATATATATATATATATATATATATAATATATATATATTATATATATATATATATAATATATATATAATATATATTAATATATATAATACTATATATTATATATATAAAATATATTATATATAATACATATAAATATATTATATAATATATAATAACATTATATTAATATACATACACATATAATATATATAATATATAATATATAATATATATATATATATAACTAATTATATATATATATATATTATATATATATATATATATATATATATATATATTAGATATATATATATATATATATCTATTATATATATATATATATATATATAAATATATTATATATATATGTATATATATAATATATATATATATATATATATATTATATATATATATATATTATATATATAATATAATATATAATATATATATATATATTATTATATTATAATTTATATATATATATATATATATATATCATTATTATTATATATATACTATATATATATATATATATAATATATTATATATATATCTATTATATATATATAATATATATATATATACATATATTAAATTTTCTCTATATATATCATTATATTATATTATATAATATATATATAATATATATATATTATATTATATATATATATGTTTATATATATATCTTTTCAAGAGAGAAGAAAGAAATTCAGACAGAATAAAGAAATTAAAAGAAAAAAAGAGAAAAGGAAAAAAAGAGAAAACAAAAAGAGACAGAGACAGACACAGAACAGACACAGAGACCAGAGACCAGAGACACAGAGACAGAGACGAGACAGAGACAGACATAATTTAAATATCACAATGTAGACATTGGCACAGCTTCTCCCGACTGTCTTC
>JACEEZ010002310.1:0-15674 GCA_016584305.1 Chionoecetes opilio
ACCCTCCTAAACCCAAATAATGTAACTTCATCTAATTGGTAACCTTCCCCTGGTCAACCCGGTTCCAAAAGGCCCATATGAGGTGATTGCCCCACGGGGGGCGGAAAACCTATACCAGACACACACACGCACACACAAAACACAGACAGACAGACAGACAGACACCACTTTCGCTTATATTTCCCATTACCCATCACCCCCCAACTAATTCCCTCACCCATCACCCATCTCCCCCACCTTCATCCCCCATCACCCCACACACCATTACCCTTCACCCCCCATTCACTACCATTACCCATCACCCTACATCAAGGTTTCCTCAATTCTCGCAACCCATTTTTTTTTTCACAATTATCGCTAATAGGCTGCTAAAAAAAAAGAAAAAAAAAGGGGATCGGATCATCTCATAATTGGGCTTAAAACCCTTTCCCCCGGGTCAACCGGTTCCAAAAATGTGCCATATGAGGTGGATTGCGCCACGGGGGCGGAGGAACCTATACCAGAAAACACATACACACACACAAAAGACAGACGGGACAGATAGACAGACAGACAAAACTTTCGCTTATATTTACCATTACCCATTACCCCCCACCTATTCCCTCACCCATCACCCATCACCCCCAACCCATCACCCCCACCCATTCACTCACCCATCACCCCACACCCATTACCCATCACCCCACCCCATTCACTCACATTAACCCATCACCCTACATCAAGGTTTCCTCAATTCTCGCAACCACTTTTTTTTTCACAATTATCGCTAATAGGCTGCAAAAAAAGAAAAAAAGAAGAGTGATCGAATCATCTCATATGTAGGCTTAAAAACCTTCCCCTGGTCAACCCGGTTCCAAAAATGTGCCATATGAGGTGATTGCGCCACGGGGGCGGAACTTATACCACACACACACACACACACACACACACACACACACACACAAAACAGACAGACACACTTTCGCTATATTATTATAGATAACTAGGTATATAATGTATATCTTTTTACAGGCTGAGGGTTACTGTCCGTCACAGGCACTTGTCAGGCGCACTATTGACCGTACACTGTATTACTATGTCACTGTGTCAGTGTGTGTCACTATGTGTGTGTCACTGTGTGTCATTATTGACACAACACTGTTTCACACCTTACGGGCACTAAGGAAGATGTAAGCGGCACATATGTGGGCCGCCACCTTCACCTGCTGGGTGTTATGGCCACGACATCCACCTCAACCGTGAAGGTGTTCCACAGTATCGCCGTGGCCCAAGTAAACGCTCGCTGTGTCCCATCACGGTGTGGGTCCTCGGGCCTCGAGGAGGAGATCACCTGACACTACCGTCCTCGTAGCGCGGTCTGACCTCCTCCACGGACCCGAACTCCTGCAAGGTGGGAAGAGTGTTGCACCTGGCCTGTGTGCAACACTGTGAGGGCACCGACTCTCCGCCGGTGCCCAGGCTGTCAAGCTGGGAGCGGGGATCATCCCGCCACTGCTCCTGCAGTAGTCGTTGTTGTTGTTGTTGCTGGTGTTGTTGGAGCTGCAGCTGATGTTGTTGTTGTTGTCGTCGCTGCTGCTGCTGCCACTGTTGTCGCGGGCGACGTTCCATGTGATATTGCGTCGTCGTGTTGGGTGTATGAGGCGCTCAGTACGCCTCTGCACTTTGTCCAGCAGTGACAGGTGGCACTGGGCACTAATCATCCAGGTGAGAGGACTGTACTCCATGACGGGCCTCACTTGGGCCTTATGCAGCCGCATGAGGCCGTCAGCGTCGAGCAGGTGCCTTACTCGGCGCAGGAGAGTCACCCTCAGTGACGCTCGATGCGCCACTGTCTCCAGGTGGCGGTCAAAACGGAGCCTGGAGTCAACCTCCCACCCCAGGATGTTGATGGAGTTTCTGATGGCAAGGTATCGTCCCCAAACTTTAGCTTCCCCTCGAGTAGCCTGGGATCCTCCCTCGAACGTGATATAAACCATGGCCTGGGTCTTTCGGCAGCAAACTTGACTTCCCACCGTTTTCCCCAGGCCGTGATGTCACCAAGTTGACGGTTGGTGGCATCTATCACGTTTGCAGTCTCCTCTCTGGTGTAGGTGTGGGACACGGTGCAGTCGTCAGCATAGGCAGACGCCACAGAGAGGCCTTGGAGGAGGTCATTGAAGAAAATGTTCTACAGGATGGGGCCCAGGACCGATCCCTGTGGAACGGAAGCCTCCACAGGGTATGTGGCTGCTGTGCTCCCATACACCACCACCCTCAGACTCCGGCAGTGCAGGTAGCTCGAGAACAGCGCCAGCAGGTGTCCCGTGATGCCGAGCTGTTCAATCTTTGCCAGGAGGCCCTTGTTCCACACACAGTCAAAGGCCCCGGCGATGTACAGGGCAATCACCAGCGATAGGCTGCCAGAGTCCAGGGAGTCCTGCCATGATTTGGAGAGCAGGAGAAGCAGGTCCGAGGCGGAGCGTCCCTTCCTAAACCCGTACTGTCTAGGGGACATTAGGTGGTGCTCCTCTAGGTGGCGGGTCAGTTTCTCTGCAATAATCCTTTCTAAGATCTTGCTGACAACTGACAGGAGCGAGATTGGACGATAGTTGGCTGGATCAGTCCTCTCCTTTTTCTTGTGTACGGGCGTGACCCGAGCCTCCTTCCACAGGCTTGGCCAGGCACCCGTTTGGAGGCACTGCTGAAAGATGTGCGTGAGGGATCTTATCAGCTCATCTGCACAGTGCTTGAGCAGGAATTACTCACACCATCAGGCCCAGGCGCCTTTTTGGTGTTGACGGTACGCAGGAGGCGGGCCACGGTGTCCTCCGTGACCACCGGCTGTCCAGGCCCGGGTGACACATACGGGTGGAGGCGAGGTGGCCTGCCTCTCAGGGTCCTGTGTCGTCATCTTCCTGCTGAAGTGCGTCGCCAGGAGGTCTGCCTTCTCCTGATTTTTTTACCACCCAGTCTCCTGCTGGTGTGATGAGGGGCGGAGATCCTCTCCTGGGTGACGGTGCTTGTCTCTCCTTCACCAAGGACCACCATTGTTTGGGGTCAACTTGGTTTGAGGCTATTTTCCTCCTGACGTCATTTTCCCACAGTTCCTGGTCCATGAAGCTGTCCTGGTCATGGCCTTACAGGTGGCGCGGTGCAGGGCCTTGTTCCTTTGTGTGGGGCGGCGCTTAAGCGCACCCAGGCCTTGTATTTATCCTCGCGCGGCGAGGCGACACCTGAATACCGAGCTACGGCTGGTCTCGCGGCTCAGCCTCGTACACTCTATGTGGAACATGTTGGTCCCGCGCTGCAAGGAGAATGGCGATGAAGGTGGCCACATTGTGATCCACGTCACCGCAGAGCGCGGCGGCCAGCAGTGTCAGACAGGACGCGCTTGATGGCCAGCCAGTAGCTTATCCCACAGCCAAATGACCCGCTGGCATGTTTCTCCCCCCGGGGTTTGGGCCGGGGGCTTTGGCCAATATGGGAGATAAAATGGCCCCTTATGATCAGAGGGTTTTCCAATCTGGGGTTTTAGCTGGCTGCACTGACTGGTCTGCAGGAAGAAACTTTAGCACAGGGTCCCAGAAAAGCCACCTCCCTACGGGGTGTGGGAAGGTGACGTGATTTGGCCCCCATGGACCACTGTAAAAATCTGTGAAGGCCCCTTTTCCCCCCAAGTGTGAATTAAGGGCGCCCCGGGTAAAAGCCCGTTCTGACAGCCCCGGGTGGCCAAAATGGTGTCCCGCCCGGTCGGTGAGGAAGGCTAAAGGGGCGCTGCGCCCGCCAAAATGGGCGATAAAGGGCGCCCTTTTAAAAGGAAAAGCACTTTTTTTCTGGGGAGGGGAAAAGGGGGGAAAGAACATCCCCTTTTATCTCCTCGGGGGGCAGAGGGCGGCAGTAAAAAGAAGCTGCCAGTCCCTCCCTTTTTTTATACACTGCTACACCCGCCCGGGCCGGGGCCTCGATCAGCCCCCATCCGTGGGGCAAAAAGCCCAATTCTGTCACATGATGGCCCCACTCATCAGTCCCCGGAAGTCTCGACGGCCCCCCACGACGGCATCTTTTTTTCTGAGGGGCGGGTTTTGGGGTTAGGTCGCCAAAATTCGTCCCCGAAAGCCCCCGAACATTGGCAAAACAGGATCCCTTGGGAGCCCCGGGGTGTTGGGGCCCTTCCCTTTCCCTTTGCGATGGTGTGGGGAGGGGGGGGGTTAGCCAAACCGTATGGGCAATGGTTAAAAGGCACCTGTGGGGTGAAAGCTTTGGGTGGGTTTGGGGGGGTGGGGGGGGATGGGGGGAATTGGGTGGGGGGGAGGCCCGGGGGGTTTCGGGGTTTTTGTGAGCAGGGGGCCCCGAAGAAATTTTTTCCTGCCTTGTTCGCGCCCCAGTGAAACCAATTTTCCCGCAGATGTCCCGAACGCCCGGGAAAAAAACTCGCAGCTTAGGCCCCCCCTTCCTCGGCCAGCCGCCTGGGTAGCCACCACCCCACTCTCCTTTTCCCCTTCCTCTCTCTCTCTCCTCTCTCCCCCCCCTCCCTCTCTCCCCTCTCTCTCTCTCTTTTCTCTCTCTTTTTCCCCCCCTCTCTCTTCCCCTCCCCCTCCCTCCCCTTTTTCCCCCCATTTTTTCCCTCCCCCCTCCCCTTCATCCTTTTCTCTCTCCCCTCTCTCTTCCCCCCTCTCCCCTCTCTCTCTTTCCCCTCCTCCTCTCTCTCTCCCCTCTCTCTTTTTCTTCCCCTCTCTCTCTCCCTCTCTCTCTCTCTCTCTCTCTATTTCTCTCTCTCTCATATAAAGACTAATGGGCGCCTACACACGTGCAGTTTTCGTCAGCGAGTTGCACTGAAATAATAGTAAGGGAATAGGAGGAGGAGGAGGAGGAGGAGGAGGAGGAGGAGGAGGAGGAGGAGGAGAGGAGGAGGAGGAGAGGAGGAGGAGGAGGAGGAGGAGAAGAGAGAGAGAGAGAGGAGAGAGAGAGAGAGGAGAGAGAGAGAGGAGAGGAGAGAGAGAGGAGAGAGAGAGAGAGAAGAGAGAGAGAGAGAGAGGGAGAGAGAGAGAGCAGGAGGGAGGGAGGGAATGAGTGGAAGGGTAGGAGGCGACAAGCAGTAATTGATGTTCTTTTTTTGAGGCTGTTAGCTTCATAGATATCTCTAATATACACCTACTGTTTGGTAAGAGTGGAAGAGTCTTAGCCGAGCGGGGCGAGGGAAATACTTAAGGTGTTTATATAATTATTATTCTTAATAGATAATACATGTATCGGCTTGGTAGCAGCGCGATATGATAAAGTGTTCTTATATTCTTATCAATGCACAAAGAGGTATTCACCACAACAAAATGTTCAGTAACACACAACACAACACGCGTCCACACAGTTTGAATGTATATCTTTCTCTGACCCGGGTGCCAGCGGGCGTAGCAGGGTATGGTCCGGGGGGTGCCCGCTGTCTGGGTGTGGCCGTCTCTGTGAGGTGGTGCCCTCTATGTGGAATGTTTTAGACGTGGCCTGGCGTCGTCATGGGCGTGACACGTCAACAATAACTTTTAAAATAATTACATGATTAGCAGGAAAAGGTGCATGCATGAAATATAAATGTAGGGATAAACATATGTACCTACAAGGTCAACATCGCTCGGTCACCTGCTTTGCGCGTCCTAGCGCCGTCCTAGAGATATGTACCTAACCATGTTACAATTATGTATAAACCTGATTTTGTCGGATTTTGCCCTTCAGGAGAACATATAAAGATAGGGCCTTCCTAACAACAGGGCAAAGTGGAATTACTATAATGATGATAATTATGATTGGCATAATCATTGAAGGAAAATGAACAGCTGGGTTAAGGTAGACAGGTAAAGAGTCCTGTACGGCTGTTTCCAATTCTGATAAAATATAGAATGTAAGCTCAGAAATGGTTTTAGTGACATATTTAATGCTTGAGAAATTTCTATACTTCAAGCTGTCAATAGGGAAAAGTCGAGCAGTGAAATTAGCTACAAATCCTTCGTGCAGTTTTTCATGAAAGGTATTCAAATAGTCAGTGAGCAAATAGCAAGGCATAAGAATTGCGAACTTTTCATTGAAAGATTTCCGATGACCGGAAACTTTCTGATACACTGCACCTTCTGGACATACTACAGACACATAGAATGTTTGTGTAAAGAAGAAATAGTGATGTCCGAAGAAAGTTTTGTGAAAGAATGGTCGTGAAATCAAATGGGTGTAAGGACATAACGATAAGGCCTGATAAGCATCTGTCTGAGTTAGCACCACCTCACAAATACCGTCACCTATAGGTAAGAAGACAAAGAGAGATGCAGGGCAAAAATACAGGTTCAAATATTCTGTACGGCACCTATCCAAATCAGACATGCTTCCTGAATACTGGTTATATTTTATATTAATCAACACCACAGTACTTAGTTGATTCAGTATCATAACAGATTCGTTTACTGACAACTGAAATTATTCAATTCTGTGAACATCAAACACATGCTTGGATCGAAAAGGAACATGTATAACAACGGCATCTCACGTTAGCACTGATTCAAGGAGAGGGTTATAGTGTTGAATACCAACTAAATCAAACAAATGTTTCAACTTGTAATTTGTCTTTCCTATGTTCAAGGCATGCATACAACCTTTAACATCGTGAAGATGTTAAGAGTGAAGAAGTGACTCTTCCACGCGCTACGTCAACCATATTTGTTTAGTATTTGTTTGTTAGTCCTTACAATATAATTAATCGAATTAGTCAAAACAGGCAGTGCTTGCTCTAACACAGTAAAAGCTTTGTAAAATTGTATTAAGATTGAATAGTGTTTAAGATTTTCCTCAAGGAGTCGGTGAAAGAGACAAGATCTACTACTTGACTTTTAAGTCTGGCAATATTTATGCAATTTAAATGAATGAGTTTGTTATTAGAGGCAGCCAAGGAGGCCAGTTGATTGTATCGGTCTCTAAGATCCTCTACATCATCATTCATAGCTGTACCAAATAGCATGCGCGAGAGCTCTCCAATACCGTCAATGAATCCCCGTTTTGTGCGGTTAGTTACTTTTAACCCGTCATAGTTTTTCAAAGCTAGATTGACAGTGTCGTTCAGGTATTGCAGTCTAGCAGTTAAAAGGATAAGAAAGGATCTAGGATACTTCGCCGGAACGTAGGACTCTAACTTCAAGAGGGCTTCATCCAGTTGTTTCGTTACTTTTTTCAGTCTACTTGGGATTTCCACCAAAGTAGCATAGGGATACCGTACCCATAAAACATCCTCCACCAAGGTAACCCTTCCCAAGGTAGCGGTTAGGGCTCCCGACTTGAGATGAGCAGGTTCCAAAGCCAAAATAGAATGCAGGATGAAGAAGAGGAAACTGGACAGACATCTCTGGAACAGAACAGCTATAATTTACGAGGGCGAAAATTATAAGCATGAATTTGGTCAGTAGGAGCATCAGATTTGTTAGTTTCAAGCTGCGTAGCATCGCTAAGTTTAGCAGTTTCTACTAAGCATAAATCAGGCTTGGCATTGGTCCGTTTAAGTCGATCACTGTGAATGACTTCTAACGTATTTAACCACGGATCCAAAATATCAAACCTATTTCCATGGAGCTTCTTAAGTACCAGGCGCGGACCCACAAATTTAGGAACTAGTTTAGAGTTCCGTTCCGGGACTCGAATCATGACAGAGTCACCAACCCGGATTTGAACGGGTGCAGAGAGCCGGTGTTATTGCGAGCACATAGCAGTTTTGGAAGCCCGTAACTTATTCTGACATCGGAATATAAGTCTGAGAAAACTTTATGTTGACATTTAGCATAATCATCAACATTGTACACAGGTTTTTGAGGGCTTTTATGAAGCAAGTCATATGGGAGTCGTTTCTCCATACCAAAAATAATAAAATAAGGAGTTTGACCTGTCAACTCACATATATTGCAATTAACGCATGCAGCAACATGGGGTAACCAATCTTCCCAACTATAAAGCAAGCCACCAACAACTGGGCGCAAAGCATCTAGGACTTTCCTGTTCGCACGCTCAACTAAACCGTTACTGGCAGGGTGATAAGTTACCGTGAATGTTTGTTTGATGTTGAACTGCCCACATATTTCATTAAGAAGCGCATTTTTAAATTCCGCGTCATTGTCACTCATTAAAACTCGATGAGTTGAGCATGGACAAAATAGGTTGGCGATCAATGCCTGTGCAATCGCTTTTGCAGTTTTATCCATCACAGGGGCCAAAACAACATACCTTGAGAACTGATCAACACATACTAACAGGTATTTAGACCCTTGGCGACTAAAAGGAAGCTGTAACAGATAAATAGCAACAATGTCCCAACGACGCTAAATAATTGGATATCCCAAAATTGGTGCTGTTTTTGGCACCGTACCCTTATGCACAGCACATTTCACGCACTTAGCTACATATGCGTCAATATCTAACCGCATTTTAGGCCAAAAATAACTAGTGCGGGCCGCAGAAAGAGTACGCTCCTTTCCCGGGTGACCGGCAATTACAGCATCATGAACTAGTTGCAATACCACAGGTACAAATGACTCAGGTATCACAAATTGGCTCACCTGGGTCCGCTTATTTGGCCAAAATCTACAATAGACCTGATCTGGTGATAAGAAAAATTGTGAATAAAGAATGGTCATTTTAGGTAATGCTGACTGGTCACCCAATTCCAGAGCATATATCATTCTACTCCACACGTCATGTTGACGTTGAGCAGCAGCTAGTTCATATAGTGAAACATTTTGAACTACAGGGGATTTGTCCTTCAGAGCCAACACTTCAGAGTCCAACATGTACATTTCTAGATAGTGCATCAGCCACAACATTGGCTCAACCTGGCAAGTACTTAATAGTTGGATTGAATTCCTGTATTGTCAAATACCAACGTGCGAGTCTTCCTGAAAGTTTTTTCCCTTTAAAAAGTTCAGTGACAGCTGCGTGATCAGTATATACGGTTATATCATAACCTAGGATATAATCTCTGAAATTTTTTAGAGCCCAGACAAATGCGTGTGATTCCATGTGAGTTACTGAGTAATTAGACTCTGCCGGAAGTAAAGTTCTACTCGCGAACACAACAACGCGATTTTGTCCGCGTGCGTCAGTCTGCATCAATACAGCACCCAGCCCTAATGCAGAGGCATCCGTGTAAAGAACAAAAGGAACCTTATAGTCTGGGAATACCAAGACAGGGGCCGTAGTTAGGGCGACTTTTTGATTTTGATAAGATTTTTCATGTACAGCGTTCCAATTATAGTGCAAGTCCTTTTTTAATTGGTTTGTTAAGGGCGATGCAACCGCTGCAAAATTGGATATAAATGATTTATAGTAACAACAAAACCCAATGAAAGAACGGACATTGTCTACATTCTGAGGTCGCGTGAATTTTGTAACTGCAGTTATTTTATCTGACATTGTATGAAGTCCATCACCATATACCAAATGGCCTAAAAAGGTGATTTAAGACTTTTGGAACTCACATTTAGTCAGTTTAGCCTTGAGTCCAGCATTTTTCAACTTCAGGAGTATTGCCTCTAGATTAGAAAAATGATACTCCGATTCTATGTTGCAAATTATAAGATCATCAAGGTAAGCATAGACATTTTTGCCTAGCATATCGGAAAATATATTATTTATCATTCTTTGAAAAGTAATTGGGGCTGACTTTAAACCAAATGGCATCCTGAGCCACTCGTAGTCTCCACTAGGAGTGCTAAAGGCACTAATTTCCCTAGAAGCAGGAGCCATCGGCACCTGCCAGTAGCCACTAACCAAATCAAGGCTACTGAACATAGTGTTACCATGTCCTAATGACATTAACAAGTCTTTTAGGACAGGAAAAGGATAGCTATCATCCTCCGTGACTTCATTTACTCGCCTGAAATAAATTACAGGTATGAACTGTTCGTCCTTTTTAGGAACGAGGAATGGAGGCGAGTTCCGCGGTGAACGGTAATATTGGATAACACCCTGATGCAACATACCTTTAATTTGCTCATCAACAATTAGTCTTTGACTCTGATGTAGACGATATGCTGGAATATACACAGGATGTCTTCCAGGTTTAAGTTTAATGTGGTGGTTAGTTTTATCAGTTGAACCTAACGGTTCTCCGGGCAAGGCTATAGCATCACGGTACCGCTTAAGCAGTTCCAACAATGAAGCCTTTTATTTGCTCGGGATACTCCACAATAATAGTGACAAGTGAGTCATGCGTTTGTGCTTGTGCCAAATTTGAGTTGCTGGGCGACGGAATTACCGAACTGACAAAACCCGTAGGTAAGTCTAAAGGTTCTGGCACTACCTGTTTGTCAAAAGCTAACGCACGGATTAAATATACACCTTGTCGAAGTTTGACAGGAACGCCAGTCGCATTAACAACAAGAGCGACGGCTTTATTTCCTTCACGAATTTCACTTAGGGTTGCTTCCACTGTTAGTCTGTTTTCTTGGCTGGGGCCTTCTATACATATGTCACAACCCACGGTGGTATTTGAGCCTGATACGGGAATGTACGTTGCCGTACGGTGGGGAATTACATGATTACCAATTACCGTGGCCTTTACGATTTTCCGCATTTCCTTTGGGTCAGTTACCGTTGTCTGATGATACGAATTTGTAGGCAGGGTATTAGCAAAGTCTACGCGCGAATTCGTTTCAGATTAGGGCGGTGTTCCATTTATTAATTCATCAGTAGAAACCTGGACCGTTATTGCCAAAACTTAATCATAGCTATGACATAAATGTATCATTACTCTTGAATATCATAAATTTTTATCATACGCCATTTATCATAAGTTTGGAATCTAGCACAATTTTCTATCATAGGCGTCTGCTTAATATACTTCTTTGTTTTTTAAAATGTTATATATAATCAGTAAATTCATCCTTTGCACGTTTTATGTTTTGATCCTTCTTTCCCTTTGTTTAACATTTTTTCGGGCAGTGACAAAGAAGTAATGTAGTAATTCTTTCCAAAAAAAGGGCTATAGATGTCCCGTTGACAGTATCTGTTTAAACACGGGACAAGTTGCCAGATGGCATGTTTTTCGATCAAAAAAGCTTTTTTGAAAGTGGTGGGGAAAAATATCCCTCACACGGTAATATAAATTATATGATTTTTCCTTCATGAGGCTGTTATTGTGTCTGGGCCTGTTGACAGTAGGAAAGTTTATCATAGTCGCGGGGCCGTTATCATGTCGCGGCTAGAACTCGGGGGAACCCATTTTAGCTCACACGGTCTACTCGTATTTCCTAATCAGCGTGCACCCACTCAGCTCACTCAACACATCCCTATTTTGAGCGAATATTCCTTACTGAGGCTGTAATTTTCTCGGTCGTGACGCTGGAAATTTCATGTCGCGGGGCCCGTTATCATAGTGTGCTAGAATTTCGTGAACCACTCTTAGCCCCCGGGCGGGGTTTGTGTTTAGTCCCCCCACATTTATGATATTCGCCACCCGTTGTGACTAAATGGCCATTTTGACTATGATATCGTTTTAACATGATCGCTTTGGTAATACCGGTCCTGAACACTGGGGTACGGGGGCTGGTGCGGTTACACCTTAACTACCTTATTTTTGGTATTTGGATTTTATTATCACCCGGGTTTTCTTCTCAAGGACGCTAAACCCAATATTCCGCCCGAGGGCAAACGTAAAATTAGAAGCCACGTAAAAATTTTCAAACGAGTAGTAGGTGTACCTTTTCCCAACCTAACGGGCAGACGAACAACTCCTAATATATTAAGAGGATCATTAGTAACTCCCATTAGATTAAGATCGTTTGGTTTAAGAGGCCAGCTGCTGCCACGTGATACGCGTTTTAATGCAAGGTAAACCTTTTCGATTAACACGTTAACAGCTGCGCCTGTGTCCACCGCGAACAATGCTCTCACGGATCCTAATCTGGTTGTTAGAGCCAAAATATTGGCTTGACTGTAAACGGCAATTAAAGATGAGATAATTTTTCTGTCATTCAACCGAGTTGCAGTATTATACCAGTTGTATTTACTAGCCTGGTCTGGTTTGTGCTGGTGTGCGGCTTTCCCCGACTAAGTGCTATTACGGTACTGACGCATTCGAGTCTTTAAATTTGAAACCGCATAGCAATTCTCCGTAGAGTGTCCGTAACACTCATGGCTAACACAGAAGGAAGCATTTTGTGCCACACCGCGGGAAACAGCAGTGTTTCCAGAACCAGTATTTCCCTGTCTTCCGGGATTACGGTTAGCAGTCGTCGATCGTGCGCGATCATGTGTACCAGTAGAGGTTCTGTTTCCGTCTGAGTTTCTTGAAGCAGGTAAGTGCCTTGAGGCGGCTGCAAGTTTTCTTTGGCGTTGACATTCCTTAGCTTTAATAAAACACTTATTTGCAGTGTGTCCTTCTTGTTGACAATAATGGCATGTAAAGATAGGTCTTTCTTGAGAACTAGGGATGGCCGCAACTGTGGTATAAATTACATCTATATCCCTACCGTCTACATTAGGCTGAGTTGTGGCTACAGATGACACATTACATTTTGTTCGTATGTCACCATCTTTCTCTTCTATCTTGGTTTTTAATTTCAATACAAAATCATGCAGTACTTCTAGGGGACTATAATTAAGAGACAGATAATTTTTCCCGCAGGTACATCTTAGCAACATTATGTATGCAAAGAATTCCAGGAATTTGCGATTGTTACTAAGTGAACTGTTATCTCCCTGTGTCCAGCCAGTCTCTTGCAAATACTGGATGAAATCTACCGAAATTCGGTTTGCTTCCAAATGTGCATCTAACAAATCAGTGGGAGCAGCACCGCTTAGCAAAGTCTCAACAGCTAAACTCATTCCTTTCACTAAACTATGCTTTGCGTTACTCCCAAAGGATTCTAGAAAATTAGAACGAAAGGTTTGGTAATCTTTGTTCGCTTGGCGTTCCGTAAAAGCACTGGCCTGCATGAGGTGTGCAGCACGTGAGCCTGGCTGTAAACGTGAGCGAGCAAATTAAATTATGTCATTCTCATCAATAATAAATGAATTAGCCATTACTTCCTCGCACATGGCAATATACTCCTGGGCTGTGTAATCTACATCAACTCCCGAAAAGAGCCTGATAGATGTGCTGGTAGGTAGTAACTTAATCGCTACAGCTGCCTGTGGTTGAGGATTTGAAGGAGCAGAACTACTATTAACTGCCCCGGGGCTACCTACTCCGGTAGGAGGAGACATGCTTGTTAGTAGGGGTTGAGGTAAGGAAGGGTTAGAAGATGCAGATGAACGTCTGAATTGTTGCGAACCACTACGCAAAACACGAGGACTCACTACTTTCCTCGAATCAGATTCAACACCTTCCTGTGCCTCAGTGTTATCGTCAGTTAATGTGGATAGATTTTCACCACAGAGGTTCGCAAATTCTTCACTAAAAAGATCATTAGTATACTAATGATCTTTTTAGTGAAGAATTTGCGAACCTCTGTAGTATATATATATATTTTTTTTTTGTATGTTCAGTTTATTCAATAGTGTTGAAAAAACGTGTGGGTGTGTGTGTGTGTTGAAGCGAGACGTGTGGATGCAGCGAGGCAAGAAGGTTAGGCAGGAAGGTAGGGTGTGGTTTGGGACGGTACGGTTAACGCACACACCCGACCTTTTTCCTCTAGATGCTCCCCAAACTTACCTTTCACTCCTCACTTTGTCACTTAACTTCGCTCAAGTTCTTTTTACCACAATTATCGTCACGTCTCACTTTGTGTGTTTTTTTTTTTTGTGCAATGAATCACCTTGGTTTAATATTTTTAATCACTGGATTTGTTCGTATCCCACGCTGCCACCAAATATCTTAGCTTCATAGATATCACTAACATACACTTATTGTTTGGTAAGAGTGGAAGAGTCTTAGCCGACGAGACGAGGGGAAATACTTAAGGTGTTTTTATAATGATTATTCTTAGTAATAATACACGTTTCGGCCTGGTATCAGCACGAAAATAAAAAAGTGTTTTTTATAGTCTTATCAATGCACAAGGTATAAATAAAATAAATACAATAAAAGGGATTCACCACAACAAAATGTTCAGTAACACACAACACAACACGCGTCCACACAGTTTGAATGTATATCTTTCTCTGACCCGGGTGCCAGCGAGCGTAGCAGGGTATGGTCCGGGGGGTGCCCGCTATCTGGGTGTGGCCGTCTCTGTGAGGTGATGCCCTCTATGTGGAATGTTGTAAACGTGACCTGGCGTCATCATGAGCGTGACACGTCAACAATAACTTTTAAAATAATTACATGAATAACAGAAAAAGGTGCATGAATGAAATATAAATGTAGGGATAAACATATGTATCTAAGGGTCAACAAGGCCGCAGGATAACCATTTACTTATGAAAATGATGTGTAAACGTGTACGTCTAGGCAGTGATATGTGTGGTTGGGGATGGAAGTACAGCCATGAGTGAGGGAGGGAAGGGGGGATGGGATGGGATGGGATGGGAGGTGGGGAGGGAGGGAGGGAAGGGAAGGATGGGATGGGATGGGAGGTGTGGAGGGAGGAAGGGAAGGAAAGAGGGAAGGAAAGGAAGGTAGGTGTAGAGGTGGGGAGGGAGGAAAGGAATGAAGGTAGGGTGGGAGGGACAGCCGAATCAGCCACCACTCACTCCGTAACAATCTTGCGATGGTCAACATTACCTCAATAAAAACTGATTCTTGACCCCCACTACATAAACAGCCGCGTCAGGGTAATTACTAGGTTATGCTTTCCTTCTGCAGCAGTGAAGACCGATGACAGTGACGTTAATAGTCACAAAACAATAAAAAACTTGCCCGTCGTGACTGAGTCACGATAGGTGTCATCAGTGCCCGAGCACATGTGGCGGGCGAAGTGACTGCGATTGCGTGTGCGTGGGTGGCGACGCCAAGCATCCAGCCAGGCAAGCTTGTGGGGTGAATTTATATGGCTGGAATGTAGTATTCATAGTTTATATCCGTCATGCGTTACTTGGTATCGTAATATCAAGGCAACATTTGGCAAGATATCGATAATGCAGTGCAACATATTGTGTGTATCATTACAAGAAGGATGATTCGTTGTTTAAGGTTTACAAGCATCCTCCGCCATCTGGCATATTTCTTTAGATTTTAAGTGGATACGATCGAGTGGATATGGATAACCATAAAACATGGATACGATAAATCAACAGGATGTGTATGGACATTCAACCAAACTAGCGTATAACAAGTATGCTGTAGCAGAGTTCAGTATATAAGATACATGTAAATTAGCTTCTTGTCTGCCTCATGAAATAGATAAGGTCCACGAGTGTCTGACTACTATACTGCTGGACGATTTTTTAAGAAAGTATAGAGCCTTAGAGGAGAAGAAAGGCGTTTCAATAAAACGAGACCGGAGGATTACATAGGATTACATAGGAATAACAGACACCAGGAGACCTATTGGGACATAACGAGGGTTTCTGCTGCACTACATACTACTAACTATCAACTACTTGTAAGAAAACAGTTGGAAAATTATACCATGTCCCTAAAGAGGATAGGAACCTGGAAGTTTTATAGTGCACAATGATAGGATATGAAAAATACTAACTACAACTACCATACCACTACAACTATCGATCGGGGGACTAATGAATTCGCACTATCAATACCCATTACTTTACAGTGCGCGTCAAGTCTTTTAAAC
>JACEEZ010002311.1:0-32774 GCA_016584305.1 Chionoecetes opilio
AATTGTAAAAAAAAAGTGGTTGCGAGAATTGAGAAACTTGAGAGGTATGGTATGGGTGAGTGAATGTGGTGATGGGTAATGGTGTGGGTGATGGTGAGTGAAGGGGGGGGTATGGTTGGGGTGATGGTGAGGAATAGGAATAGGTGGGGGGTGATGGGTAATGGGTGAGTGAATGGGTGTGTGGTGATGGGTAATGGGTGAGTGAATGGGTGGGGGGTGATGGGTTATGGGTGGGGTGATGGGTAATGGGTGAGTGAATGGGTGGGGGGAATACATACATTTCTACATCCATGATTTCAGGAAAGTTAGAAGGGGCTATCTGGAGAGTCCGTGTTTGGTGGGCCGAAGGCCCACCAATAGCCCTCTGCAGGAGCTAGCCAAAAAGTCCGCCCGGAGGGCGGCTTTGCGGCTAGTGTACTATATAATAGGGGTTCCTTGGGATATGAAAAATTATTACAGGGGTTCCTCCAAGGTGTAAAGGTTGGGAACCACTGGTATAGATGGTAGGGAAGTGTGGGCTATGCATATGGCAATAATAATGTAAACTGGCAACTCGCCTTCCCTCCCTCAAGGCGTCACGGCGTTAGTCGACTAGTAACAGTCTTCAGGGGGCAAGAGTGTGTTCCTTTGCTCCCCTTTGTACCTGTACCCCCTTTCGGCCAACAAGAACCTAGAACGTACTTGGTGAGTTTCTGACTGGGAGAATACTTCTGGGTCCAACACATCAAAAGGAACAATGCCCTTTATATTTTTGCCCGTAATCATGCTGAATCTTTTCTTTAACTCACCAAAAACTCTTTCATTCATAGAAAATGTCAAAATCTTTCTGAACCAAACTCGTCTCATGACTTTTGGCATCACTATTTTTCTTCTTCATCTTTCCCTCCTATGCTTCACCCAAATGGCTCCACAGCTGTCTCATCTATTTCTAAAATTGAACTCTTTACTCAAACATTTGCGGAAAATTTCACTCTGGTTGATGAAGGGCTTGTTCCTCCTTCTCCTCCACCCTCTGACTATATTTTGCCTGTTATTAATATTTTCCTTATAATGTTTTCTTTGCCCTTTCTGGCCTAGATCCTCGAAAGACTTACGGTCCTGACGGAGTCCCTCCTATTGTTCTCAAAAACTGTGCTTTTGTGCCTGCACCCTGCCTGGTCAAACTTTTCCGTCGATTTCTATCTACCTTCCACCTTTCCTTCTTGCTGGAAGATTGCTCACATCCAACCTGTTCCTAAAAAGGACGATCATTATAATCCTTCAATTACGACTACCGTTCTATTGCTTTGACTTCCTGCCTTTCTAAAGCATTTTAATCTATACTTAATAAGAAGATTCTTCAGCAGCTATCACCTTCCAATCTTATATCTTATCGTCAGTAGTTTCCGTAAAGGGCGATCTACTGATGATCTTCTAGCTTTCCTAACTGAATCTTGGTCATCCTCCTTTCGGGGTTTCGGTGAAACTTTTGCTGATGCTTTTTACGTTTGAAACGCTTTTGATAGAGTCTAGCACAAATCGTTTATTTCCAAACTACTCTCATTCGGTTTATATCCTTCTCTCTGCACCTTCATCTTAAGCTTCCTTTCAAACTATTATATTGCAACTATTGTAGACGATCATTGTTCTTCTCCTAAGTCTATCAATAGTGGTGTTCCTCAGGGTTCTGTCCAATCACCCACACTCTTTCTATTATCCAATAATGATCTTCTAAATGTAACTCAGTATCCTATCCACTCCTACGCTGATGATTATACCCTGCATTTTTTCACCGTCGTTCATTAGACGTCCGACTCAACAGGAACTAAGTGATTTACGGAGAGATGGCACAGAGCGCCTCACTTCTGATCTTTCTATAACTTCTGATTGGGGCAAAGCAAACCTTGTTTTGCTCAATGCCCTAAAAAACCCAATTTATTCACCTATCTACTCGACATAAGGCGCGTTTTCGTGATAGTTCTAGACCGGTCTAGACGGGTCAGGCCGCGTCAGACGCAGTTTTCGCGAGGGAATTAGACCGGGGGAAGGGTCGGGAGGGTTTCGCTCGGCAGCTGGCCCGCCTTGGCCCGCTCTGGGAAAAAATTGGCCATGCGCTCTACGCACGGGGAAGACGACCGGGACCTCCCGTCCGCTGATAAGACCTATTAAAACCGGAAACACCATGATGGCCCACGCCCAAAACAAAAACATTTCACAAAAAAAAAAAAAAAAATTAAATTTTCTGAAAAAACATATTGGGAAAAGAGTGTAATGATATGGGAAGTCAAGTCCCCGAGGGTGACTATGAAAAATAGGCTGACATCATAATTTTAAAAACAGGCAGCATTTTTTGTAGTGATCAATTTATCGGAAATTTTGCCATTCGTTTTTTTCAACGAAGTAGAAGTCGTATAACACGATTTATTGAAACCACTTAAGCCAAGGCAAAAATTTCATAAATAGGGTTAAAAGCACTCCCTTAAAAATGCCCCGCAAAAACGGAAATCCCCCGGGAGGATCCATATTTTAAAGAACTGATGATTATATAGGTTATATATAATAGCAAATTTTAAAAATTTGACATGGCGCGACAGTCTTCAAATTGTGTTCTGGATTTTTTCTCCGGCCAAAGATTGGTAAAACCCCTTTGTAAAGACTCTCATCACAAAAAATTTATGACCACGGGGCACCTTTTATAGTGCTAGGGGGTTTTTCGTGGGTCAAATTAAAAATCTTTTTGGGGGTTTTTTGGAGGGGGGGGGTCAACTTGCGGACGGTGGGCCGCCCCTTGTTCCCCAGCCAAAAGAACCCGAATGGGGGGGTCCATTTGGGTGTGTTTTCGCTAGCCCAGTGCACCTGGACCGCCTAGACCATCCAACGGCCTGGCAAACCCCCGAAAAGCGCTAATACCTTTCCCGACAACTATCCCCTCTTCTTCAATGACACTCAACTGTTCCCCCTACTGCAATGTGCATTTTTGGACTACCTTTTTCGAAAAAACTTAAATTTTAAAACCAAATTCATTTTTTTTCTAAAAAAACTTCTAAAAATTAAGTGTACTGTAGCGTCTGCGTCCATTGTTTTCTCCCTCCCAGCTGCTTGCTCTGTACAGTGGCATTATCCGCCTATGTATGGAGTATGTCTCACATGTTTGGGGAGGATCCACTCATACAGCTCTCCTAAACAGGGTTCAGTAAAAGCTTTTCGTCTCATTAACTCCCCTCCTCTGACAGACTGTCTTCAATCTTTAAATCATCGACTCAATGTTGCTTCTCTTGCAATTTCTACCAGTTATGTTCATGCTCACTGCTCTTCTGAACTTGCTAACTGCATGCTTCCCCCCCTCCTGCGGCCTTGCAGAAGACTTTCTATTTCTGATCATCCCTATTATATTAATGCAATTATCTTAAATTATCTTACAATTAATCTCAAATTATCTTATATTAACAATAAACAATTATCTTTTTAATACAAGTGTTTATCAGTATCTTTACTCTTTTATCCCTTTCACTAATAACATCTGGAACTCTCTTCCTGTTTTAATTGTTTCACCTTCCAATAACTGAAATATTTTCAAGAGAGGAGTGACAAGATACCTCCCGAACTAAATTGGCCCACCCCCCTTTCTCTAATCTTACTGTCTTATTTGTAGGGACTGGCAAACTAAGCGGGCTTTTTGTTACCTCCTTTCATTTGCACTTGGAAAGTTCTTTGTGATGTAAAGAAAAATGAAAATGAAATATTATAAAAAACCGTACGCATCTGACCGATAACATCCTCTCTAAATTAATTATTAGAGACTTTAATCGAGTTATAAATATACACCACCACCACAGCCAAAAAAAACCCATCATCAACAGCAACATCAGCAACATTAACAACAACAATAATCACAACATGATACACATAGCATGTTCACAATAATTATCACGACCGCAGCATGAAAAAAAGAGATTAATAACTTAAACAAAACAAACATAATAAAACACACGCAATGACAATAACACGACCAATAACGTCCAAATGAATGAGTCTAAGAAAAGATATAGAAAGAAAGAAAGGAAAAAGGAGAGAAAAATCACCTCCGATTAAGACGGTATAATCTAACCCAATAGCTTATCGAACTACTAGCATGTTTCTCTCACCAAGTCACGGAAATAGTTCCTGAAACAGCATAGCCGATAAGGAGGGAGTTGTGCAATGATGTGTTGACGCACCAAAACAGACTGGAACAGAGCCGTTAGATATATGAGACACAAGGAATTTCCCAAAAAGGTTTTGAAAAAAGGTTAAAACTAAGCGAATGACAAGGGTATCCCAAGGTCAAAAAAAAAAATTAAAAGGACGGTGAAAAAAAAAAAGCCTTTTAGCGGGTAGTTTAAAACTCTATAAAATCAAAAAAATATAAAAAAAAAAAAAATTCGATACAATTCAAGTTTATGTGCATAGTAAATGTTGACAACGCACCAAGGGTTGAACAAGACAACAATGTGACAGGTGCAAAGATTTCCAAACCAATAATTTTACTCACTCGTTCTCCCCCCCTGCAGGCAGGACCTCCATCTCAGCATTGCGTCATCCTGTACTTTTAAAACCTCCTCAAACAAAACCTCGTTTTCCTCTCCTCTGCCTCCAACTTTTTTCCCCTTTGCCCCCTTGTAATCTCTCTCTCTCTTTCCCTTTTGCCTGCCAATCTTTTCTGTCACCCCTCTCAGGGGCCCTCTGAGGGGTTAATATTTCCGTGGCGCCACCCAATGCATAAATTTTTTTGACACCCGAGGTTTTTCTTCCTTCTCTTTTCTAAAAACTTTGACTTTGTAAGTTTGCCATAGGGTTAAAATTTTTTTTTTAAACTGAACCATTTTATTTCCCACAGGGGGAGGAGAACTAGAGAGGAGGAAGGAGGAGCAGGAAAGCAAAACAGGAAAAAAAAAAAAAAGGGGCACAGAGGCCCCGGGGTAAAAAATTAAAAATTAAAGGAAAGAAAAAAAAGAACCTGACAACGAGCGGGAAAAATTACAAAGAAAAGGGGGAAAAAGATGATCATAATGAGGATGAAAAAAAGAGAAAAATTGAGTTAGGAAAGAGGTACAAAAGAGAAGAAAGGAAAAAGGTGAGTAAAAACAAAAAAAAAAAAATATATGGAGAGGGAAGAGGGGAGGAAAAACGAAAAAATATATAAAAGGAGGAAAAGGGAAAGGACGCCAAGACTATACTAGGGGATGACACGAAATGGAAGATGAAGCAGGGAACGTTTAAAAGGGAATGAGGGAAAACAAATTCCGAAAAAAATTCGGAGGAATAACGAATACAACGAGCGGACACCTTTTACCACAAGACTCACTTATTCAAGGATGATGGATGGTCGCCCACATACTGTGTTTTTGCTTTTTTTACGGTGCCTCTTTTATGTATTAATTTACCTATTTCATTAATTCAACAGCAGGGATGGCTTAATTCAACAACATTCGGGCTGGCAGTTACCTTATTTTATATTATCTTATATACATTGTGTGGGGTGTGTGTGTGTGTGTGTGTGTGTGGTTGTTTTGTATCCAAAATAGCCACCGACATACATGTACTTTCTCCTGGAAACACACACACACACACACACCCCACACACACACACACACACACACACACACACACCACACACACACACACACACATACACACACACACAAACACAACCACACACAGACACACACACACACTCTGTAGTGTAGTGGTTAGCACGCTCAGTTCACAACCGAGAAGTCCCAGGTTCGATCTCTTGGCGGAGCGGAGAAAAGGGGTTTTCTTCTTAAAAAAATAACCAGAGCCCCTGCCCCACCAGTAGTGAATGGGTGCCAGTGTGACGGTATAGAAGATCCGCCGTGACTGTTGGTCTAGCGCATGCGCATAACTTGGTGTTTTTAAATTTAACCTCACCTGTGTGTTAACCAGGGGTTGTGACCCGCCTCCCGGGATGGTTAGTGGCCTTGGAAAACACTTAACACAAAGGAAGCAAAATTGATAACACTGGTCAAAAAAAAAAAAAAAAAAGTTCTGGCATGGAATTTAAGAACAGTTTTAGACTAATTTGAGGGTGCTGAATTCAAATCTGATCTTATATTTTCTCTATCACATCACGTTTTTGCGCTATAGGTATATATTCCATTTTCATGAATTTCAAGAAAAATTTATCCTTCTATTGAGTAGTGTAGCAAAAGGGCCGGATTATATGTTTATTTTAATTCAGTCTCCCAATAAACTGGAGAATATCTTCGTTTTCTTTGAACATGCATAACTTTCCCCATTCTTTATGATACGAAAGTAAACAAACACATTTCAACTTGCACAGCAATCGTCCGCAGGTATTTGTTTTATTATTGAATTTTACATTGAATTGAGTTATTTATTGTATTTCTCCTGTTGTTTCTTTTTGTGAAACAATGCCTAAGGTGTAGGTGGTTGGGTAGCAAATTCAAGGAGCAACTCAGGTAGCTAACAACTCTTTTTCTTTTATTTGTCCGCAGTTGGTGTTGCTGCTCTAACAATGGCCTCTACATCTCACAGAAGAAAGTGCTCAAATGACCCCAAATATATTTTGCTACATCTGTGGAAGCTTTACTTTGAAGACTCAGAGGCGCAACATTACTGACTTTGTTAAGAGCGTGTATTTTGCGTACTTCAAAGTACCACTTGGAGACCAAGACAAGCATTGGGCTCCTCACAAAGTGTGCAAAAACCTGTGTTGAGACTTTGAGATCATGGTCTCAAGGAAAGAAGGCTAAACTTAAGTTTGGAGTGCCTATGGTTTGGAGAGAACCAATGCAATCATTTAGATGACTGCTATTTCTGCCTTGTCAATGTAAAAGGTTTCAATAAGAAAAACAAGAAATATTTGCAATACCCAAGTATCCCTTCAGCTATTCCACCAGTTACCCATAGTGAAGAAATACCTGTACCAATATTTACTGAGCTTCAAAAAAATGATGAAACAGATCTCTGCTCACCTGCTCCCACTGATGAAGAAGACACTACAGATATTTTTCAGCCATCTGATGAAGATTGTGACAAACCAATTCTGTTTACTCAGTCTGCTTTGAATGATTTGGTTTAGAATCTTTATCTACCAAAAGAGTCTGCTGAACTGTTGTCTTCAAGACTGCAAGAGAATCGAATGCTGAAACCCGGCACAGGTGTCTCATTTTATCGTAACAGGGAAGCAGAACTGCGTAAGTACTTCCATTCAGATGGCCAGCTTGTCTATTGTACTGATGTAGAAGGGCATCTTCTTTTTATGGGACTTTCTAGCATATGATTCAAGGGATTGGAGGCTTTTTATTGACAGTTCCAAAAGAAGTTTGAAATGTGTTCTGTTACACAATGGAAATAAGTATGGCTCTGTACCAATAGGTCATTCTGTAAAACTTAAAGAAGAATATAACAACATCAAAATTGTCCTAGAGAGGTTGCAATATCATGTTCATGGGTGGTTAATTTGTGTCGATTTGAAAATGGTTAACTTTCTTTTAGGTCAGCAAGGAGGGTACACAAAATACCCCTGTTTTCTGTGTTACTGGGGCAGTAGAGCTACAGCAGAGCATTGGGTGAAAAAAGAATGGCCTCAGCGACAGAGTTTGGCATCTGGCGATAAAATGTCATCAATGATCCTCTAGTGGATAGGAAGAAGATTGTCTTTCCTCCCTTGCACATAAAACTTGGATTGATGAAGCAGTTCGTCCAAGCTCTTGATCACAGTGGAGAATGCTTCAGCTATATATGTTCAACTTTTCCTGGTCTTAGTGAAGAGAAGAAAAAGGCTGGAATATTTGATGGACCTCAAATAAGAACACTAATGAGAGATCCAAATTTTATCACATCAATGAATGAGACAGAAAAAAAGAGCTTGGAATGCATTTTGTAATGTGGTGAAGAATTTCTAGGGAATAAGAAAGCAGACAACTATGAAAAGATTGTGGAAGAGCTACTAATGAGCCTGCGAGATCTTGGATGTAGAATGAGTATCAAGGTTCACTATTTACACAGCCATTTGGACAAGTTTCCGGAGAACCTTGGGGATGTGAGCGAGGAACAAGGGGAGCGTTTTCATCAGGACATTAAAACAATGGAAGAACGGTATCAAGGCCGGTGGGACTCACATATGATGGCGGATTTTTGCTGGAGCTTGATGAGAGACAACCCAGAAGCTGTACATCAGAGATCAGCCAGAAGAAAAAAAATTCACATAACTGCTACTTGCCATTGATCTGTGCACCAATGTATGTATTGTTTATATTTTCTATTTCAATTTTGTCACTATATTTGATTTACTTGTACATGGACTTCGTAATCTTTGTAATTCCTTGATTAAGAATATACAAAATGTATTACTAAAAATCACGTGTTTTTATCTTGAAACCTTCGATATATAGGCTGATGAGTCATTTTCATCATAATTGAAAATGCTATATCGCGAAATCCTGAGTGATAGACAAAAATTGAGTTCATATTCGTAATCAGCAGCCCAATTCAGTTAGAATTTGTTTTAAAACCTTTGCCAGAAATATCGTGTTGACCAGTGAATTATTATCATTATTAAAGCTGGGGAAGAGGCCATGATCCGTGGGTTGCATGCTGTCTTGAATGTCGTGTGGCAATCAGGTACCATTCCTCCTGCCTGGAATATTGGGCTGGTTAGGACTGCAACAATTACCGCGGAGTGAGGCAAGGGATGCGTCCTATCCCCATCACCTTTCAATACTAGTATGGGCTGGCTATTGGGGAAGGTTGTAGACCAAAGCGATTGTGGAGCATCTCTCGGCAATACCTACCAAGATCACTGATCTTATTTTTGCCGATGATGCAATAATCTTAGCTGTTTCGCTGGAGGCTCTGGTGGTGGCTCTCGAGGTTGCTGCACTAGGAGGCAAAGCCTTAGGACTTGAGGTCTTCTGGCCCAAGACAAAGGTCCAAGTGTTTGGAGGCTTATTAAATGAAACAGAACCATGTTCATAATCACTGTTCATGAGTGTGGCGAGGACACTGAGATCCTGGAAAGTGTTACATACCTTGGTAGTGCAGTCCAGAATGACGGCGATGTAGTATGTCCCAAAGGTGCAGTGTATCAGGAAGTTTCAGGTCATTTCGCAATTCGTATTGCTTGCTATTTGCGCTCTGAATATTTGAACACCTTTCCTGAGAAACTGCACGAAGGGTTTGTAGCTAATTTCAATGCACGACCTTTCCCTTTTGACAGCTTGAAGTATATACATTTCTCGAGCAATAAATTTGTCACTAATACCATTTCTGAGCTTACTTTCTCTAACTTCTCAGAATTAGAAACTGCCGTACATGACTCCTTACGCGTCAATTTTCCTTCCAACTAAATATTGAATATATATATTTTTTATAAAAAGGGAATTCTCTTAATTAAACCTGTGGTAATGAGCCTACCGCAAGAGATTGACCACAATATTCTGGCAATATTCATGCAATTTAAATGGATGAGTTTGTTATTTGAGGAAGCCAAGGAGTTAGTGATTGTCTCTCCCTAAGCTCTTCCACATCCTCATTCATTGCTGTACCAAATAGCATGCGCGAGAGCTATCCAATATTGTCAATGAAAACAGACAAGCTATCAATTACGAGGGCGTAAATTATAAGCATGAGTTTGGTCAGTAGGAGAATTTGAATTTTTAGTGTCAGCCCGCGTAGCATCGCAACATTTTGCAGCTTCTACTGAACATAAATCAGGCTTGACATTGGTCCGTTTAAATCGATCACTGTGTATCACTTCTAAGGTATTTAACCACGGATCCAAAATATCAAACTTATTACCATGGATCTGGTTAACTACCAGGCGCGGACCAACAAATTAAGGAGCCAAATTAGAGTTTTATCCTTCACAGGGATAAACAACGTACCTTGATAAATGATCTACACATACAAACAGGTAATTAGACCATTGACGACTAGAAGGAAGGTGTAATAGATAAATAGCAACATGTCCCAGGGACGCTCAGGAGATGGATATTCCTTAATTGGTGCTGGCTTTGGCACCGTACTCTTATGCTCAGCTCATTTCACGCACTTAGACACATGCGTCAATCTAAACATTTTAGGCCAACTAACTATGCGGGGCCGCAGAAAGTGTACGCTCCTTTCCNTTTTCCATCGCATTCATCTTAAGACTTCCTTTCAACTATGTATATTGCTTCAAAACTATTGTAGACGATCTTGTTCTCTCCTAAGTCTATCAATAGTGGTGTTCCTCAGGGTTCTGTCCAATCACCCACACTCTTTCTATTATCCAATAATGATCTTCTAAATGTAACTCAGTATCCTATCCACTCCTACGCTGATGATTATACCCTGCATTTTTTCACCGTCGTTCATTAGACGTCCGACTCAACAGGAACTAAGTGATTTACGGAGAGATGGCACAGAGCGCCTCACTTCTGATCTTTCTATAACTTCTGATTGGGGCAAAGCAAACCTTGTTTTGCTCAATGCCCTAAAAAACCCAATTTATTCACCTATCTACTCGACATAAGGCGCGTTTTCGTGATAGTTCTAGACCGGTCTAGACTGGCTCAGGCCGCGTCAGACGCAGTTTTCGCGAGGCGAATTAGACCGGGCTGGAATGGGTCGGGATGGTTCAGGCTCGGCAGCTGGTCCGCCTTGGCCCGCTCTAGGGAAAATTGGCGCATGCGCTCTACAGTCAGCGGGGAAGACGACCAGGACCTTCCCGTGCCGCTGATAAGACCTGATTAAACTGGTAAACACCATGATGGCCGACCGCAAGACAAAGACATTTCACAAAAAAAAAAAAAAAATCTAATTTGCTAGAAATAACATATTGGGAAATGAGTGTAGATGATATGGGAAGTCAAGTACCAGAGGATGACTATGAAAAAATAGGCTGAACAGTACGATATATTGTAAAATCAGGCAGCATTTTCTGTAGTGATCAAATTTATCGGAACATTTTGCCATTCTGTTATTTTCAACGAAGTAGAAGTCAGTAGTAACACGATTTATTGAAACCACATTAATTGCACAAGGCAAAACTTGCATGATAATAGGGTTAATAGCACTCCATTAAAATGCCTGCTAAACACGGAAATCCCCAGGTAGTGGATGCCAGTACTTATATATGATACATGATGATTATATAGGTTATATATAATAGCAATGTAGTAAACGTTTGACATGGCTGCGACATGTCTTGCAATATTGTGTTGCTGGATTTTTTCTCCGTCCAAAGATTGGTAAACCTCTCTTGTAAAGACTCTCATCACACACATATTGATGACCACGGTTCACCTTTCATATGCTAGCTAGGAGGTTATTACGTGAGGTCAAATTAATAACTCTTTGGTGTGTCTTGGAGGGGGGGGGTCAAGCTTGCAGGACGGTAGGACCGCCCACTTGTTCCCCCAGCCAATAGGAACCACGAATGGGACGGGTCCAGTCTGGATGTGTTTTCGCTAGCCTCAGTGCAGCCTGGACCTGCCTAGACCATCCTAGACTGGCCTGGCAAACCGCGCGAAAACGCGCTAATTACCTTCCAGACAACTATCCCCTCTTCTTCAATGACACTCAACTGTCTCCCTCTACTGCAATGTGCATTATTGGACTATCCTTTACGAAAAATCTTAATTATAAATCTCAAATCTCATTTCTTTCTAAAACAGCTTCTAAGAAGTTAAGTGTACTGTAGCGTCTGCGTCCATTGTTTTCTCCCTCCCAGCTGCTTGCTCTGTACAGTGGCATTATCCGCCTATGTATGGAGTATGTCTCACATGTTTGGGGAGGATCCACTCATACAGCTCTCCTAAACAGGGTTCAGTAAAAGCTTTTCGTCTCATTAACTCCCCTCCTCTGACAGACTGTCTTCAATCTTTAAATCATCGACTCAATGTTGCTTCTCTTGCAATTTCTACCGTTATGTTCATGCTCACTGCTCTTCTGAACTTGCTAACTGCATGCTTCCCCCCCTCCTGCGGCCTTGCAGAAGACTTTCTATTTCTGATCATCCCTATTATATTAATGCAATTATCTTAAATTATCTTACAATTAATCTCAAATTATCTTATATTAACAATAAACAATTATCTTTTTAATACAAGTGTTTATCAGTATCTTTACTCTTTTATCCCTTTCACTAATAACATCTGGAACTCTCTTCCTGTTTTAATTGTTTCACCTTCCAATAACTGAAATATTTTCAAGAGAGGAGTGACAAGATACCTCCCGAACTAAATTGGCCCACCCCCCTTTCTCTAATCTTACTGTTTTATTTGTAGGGACTGGCAACTAAGCGGGCTTTTTGTTACCTCCTTTCATTTGCACTTGGAAAGTTCTTTGTGATGTAAAGAAAAATGAAAATGAAATATTATAAAAAACCGTACGCATCTGACCGATAACATCCTCTCTAAATTAATTATTAGAGACTTTAATCGAGTTATAAATATACACCACCACCACAGCCAAAAAAAACCCATCATCAACAGCAACATCAGCAACATTAAACAACAATAATCACAACATGATACACATAGCATGTTCACAATAATTATCACGACCGCAGCATGAAAAAAAGAGATTAATAACTTAAACAAAACAAACATAATAAAACACACGCAATGACAATAACACGACCAATAACGTCCAAATGAATGAGTCTAAGAAAAAGATATAGAAAGAAAGAAAGGAAAAAGGAGAGAAAAATCACCTCCGATTAAGACGGTATAATCTAACCCAATAGCTTATCGAACTACTAGCATGTTTCTCTCACCAAGTCACGGAAATAGTTCCTGAAACAGCATAGCCGATAAGGAGGGAGTTGGTGCAATGATGTGTTGACGCACCAAAACGAGACTGGAACAGAGCTCGTATAGAGTATATGAAGACAACAGAGGAAGTTCACCAGGTTTTCGAAAACAAGGTTAAACTAAGCGAATGACAAGGGTCATGCAAGGTCAAAAATATATAAAAGGACGGTGATGATTAATAAAAAGCCATTTTAGCGATGGTAGATTAAACTCTATAAAATGCAATAAATATAAAATAAAAATAAAATTCGATACAATTCAAGTTTCATGTGCTATAGTAAATGTATGAAAAACGCACCAAGGGTTGAACAAGACAGACAAATGTGACAGGTGCAAAGATTTCCAATCCAATAATTATCGCTCACTCGTTTTTCCCCCATGCAGGCAGGACCTCCATCTCAGCATTGCGTCATCCTGTACTTTTTAAAAACCTCCTCAAACAAAACCTCGTTCTCACTCTCCTCTGCCTCCAACTTTGCCCTTCGCCCACTTGTAATCTCTCTCTCTCTTTCTCTCTTTCGCCTGCCAATCTTACTGTCACCCGTCTCAGAACCCTCTGAGGGATTAATATTTCCGCTGTCAGCCACCCAGATGCATAAATTAGTTTGACACCCGAGGGTTTTTCTTCCTTCTCTTCTTCTAACAACTTTGACTTTGTAAGTTTGGCCATAGGGTTAAACTTTTTTAATCTGAACCATTCTATATTTCCCACAGTGGTGGAGGAGAAGCTGAGAGAGGAGGAATGAGAGGAGCAGGAGAAGCAAGAACAGGAAAAAGAAAAAAGGGACGACGAGAGGGCCAGGAGTAAGAAGTTAAATATAAGGACGAAGAAGAAAAGAACGCTGACAACGAGCGAGGAAAAATATACGAAAGAAAAGGAGAAGAGATGATCATAATGAGGATGAAGAAAGAGAAAATATTTAGAGTTAGGAAAGAGGTACAAAAAGAGAAGAAAGGAAAAGGTGAGGTAAATGCAAAAGAAAAAAATATATGGAGAGGGAAGAGGAGGAGGAATACGAAAAAATATATATAAAGGAGGAAGAAGAGGAAGAGGACGCCAAGACTATACTAGGGGATGACACGAAAATGGAAGATGAAGCAGGGAACAGTGTGAAAAGGTGAATGAGGAAGACAATTACCGAAAAAGTTCGGAGGAATAACGAATACAACGAGCGGACACCTTTTACCACAAGACTCACTTATGTCAAGGATGATGGATGGTCGCCCACATACTGTGTTTTTGCTTTTTTTACCGGTGCCTCTTTTATGTATTAATTTACCTATTTCATTAATTCAACAGCAGGGATGGCTTAATTCAACAACATTCGGGCTGGCAGTTACCTTATTTTTATATTATCTTATATACATTGTGTGTGTGTGTGTGTGTGTGTGTGTGTTGTGTGTGTGTGTATCCAAAATAGCCACCGACATACATGTACTTTCTCCTGGAAACACACACACACACACACACACACACACACACACACACACACACACACACACACACACACACACACACACACAGACACATACACACACACACACAAACGCACACACAGACACACACACACACTCTGTAGTGTAGTGGTTAGCACGCTCAGTTCACAACCGAGAAGTCCCAGGTTCGATCTCTTGGCGGAGCGGAGAAAAAGGGGTTTTCTTCTTTAAAAAAATAACCAGAGCCCCTGTCCACCCAGTAGTGAATGGGTGCCAGTGTGACGGTATAGAAGATCCGCCGTGACTGTTGGTCTAGCGCATGCGCATAACTTGGTGTTTTTAAATTTAACCTCACCTGTGTGTTAACCAGGGGTTGTGACCCGCCTCCCGGGATGGTTAGTGGCCTTGGAAAACACTTAACACAAAGGAAGCAAATTGATAATTCACTGGTCAACAAAAAAAAAGAAAAAAGTTCTGGCATGGAATTTAAGAACAGTTTTAGACTAATTTGAGGGTGCTGAATTCAAATCTGATCTTATATTTTCTCTATCACATCACGTTTTTGCGCTATAGGTATATATTCCATTTTCATGAATTTCAAGAAAAATTTATCCTTCTATTGAGTAGTGTAGCAAAAGGGCCGGATTATATGGTTTATTTTTAATTCAGTCTCCCAATAAACTGGAGAATATCTTCGTTTTCTTTGAACATGCATAACATTCCCATTCTTTATGATACGAAAGTAAACAAACACATTTCAACTTGCACAGCAATCGTCCGCAGGTAGTGTTTTATTATTGAATTTTACATTGAATTGAGTTATTTATTGTATTTCTCCTGTTGTTTCTTTTTTGTGAAACAATGCCTAAGGTGTAGGTGGTTGGGTAGCAAATTCAAGGAGCAACTCAGGTAGCTAACAACTTTTTTTCTTTTATTTGTCCGCAGTTGGTGTTGCTGCTCTAACAATGGCCTCTACATCTCACAGAAGAAAGTGCTCAAATGACCCAAAATATATTTTGCTACATCTGTGGAAGCTTTACTTTGAAGACTCAGAGGCGCAACATTACTGACTTTGTTAAGAGCGTGTATTTTGCGTACTTCAAAGTACCACTTGGAGACCAAGACAAGCATTGGGCTCCTCACAAAGTGTGCAAAACCTGTGTTGAGACTTTGAGATCATGGTCTCAAGGAAAGAAGGCTAAACTTAAGTTTGGAGTGCCTATGGTTTGGAGAGAACCATGCAATCATTTAGATGACTGCTATTTCTGCCTTGTCAATGTAAAAGGTTTCAATAAGAAAAACAAGAAATATTTGCAATACCCAAGTATCCCTTCAGCTTTTCCCACCATTTTACCCATAGTGAAGAAATACCTGTACCAATATTTACTGAGCTTCAAAAAAATGATGAAACAGATCTCTGCTCACCTGCTCCCACTGATGAAGAAGACACTACAGATATTTTTCAGCCATCTGATGAAGATTGTGACAAACCAATTCTGTTTACTCAGTCTGCTTTGAATGATTTGGTTAGATATCTTTATCTACCAAAAGAGTCTGCTGAACTGTTGTCTTCAAGACTGCAAGAGAATCGAATGCTGAAACCCGGCACAGGTGTCTCATTTATCGTAACAGGGAAGCAGAACTGCGTAAGTACTTCCATTCAGATGGCCAGCTTGTCTATTGTACTGATGTAGAAGGGCGACTTTTTTTTATGGGATTGCTAGCATATGATTCAAGGGATTGGAGGCTTTTTATTGACAGTTCCAAAAGAAGTTTGAAATGTGTTCTGTTACACAATGGAAATAAGTATGGCTCTGTACCAATAGGTCATTCTGTAAAACTTAAAGAAGAATATAACAACATCAAGATTGTCCTAGAGAGGTTGCAATATCATGTTCATGGTGGTTAATTTGTGTCGATTTGAAAATGGTTAACTTTCTTTTAGGTCAGCAAGGAGGGTACACAAAATACCCCTGTTTTCTGTGTTACTGGGACAGTAGAGCTACAGCAGAGCATTGGGTGAAAAAAGAATGGCCTCAGCGACAGAGTTTGGCATCTGGCGATAAAATGTCATCAATGATCCTCTAGTGGATAGGAAGAAGATTGTCTTTCCTCCCTTGCACATAAACTTGGATTGATGAAGCAGTTCGTCAAAGCTCTTGATCACAGTGGAGAATGCTTCAGCTATATATGTTCAACTTTTCCTGGTCTTAGTGAAGAGAAGAAAAAGGCTGGAATATTTGATGGACCTCAAATAAGAACACTAATGAGAGATCCAAAATTTTATCACATCAATGAATGAGACAGAAAAAAGAGCTTGGAATGCATTTTTAATGTGGTGAAGAATTTTTCTAGGGAATAAGAAAGCAGACAACTATGAAGAGATTGTGGAAGAGCTACTAATGAGCCTGCGAGATCTTGGATGTAGAATGAGTATCAAGGTTCACTATTTACACAGCCATTTGGACAAGTTTCCGGAGAACCTTGGGGATGTGAGCGAGGAACAAGGGGAGCGTTTTCATCAGGACATTAAAACAATGGAAGAACGGTATCAAGGCCGGTGGACTCACATATGATGGCGGATTATTGCTGGAGCTTGATGAGAGACAACCCAGAAGCTGTACATCAGAGATCAGCCAAAAAAAAAAATTCACATAACTGCTACTTGCCATTGATCTGTGCACCATATGTATGTATTGTTTATATTTTCTATTTCAATTTTGTCACTCTATTTGATTTACTTGTACATGGACTTCGTAATCTTTGTAATTCCTTGATTAAGAATATACAAAATGTATTACTAAAAATCACGTGTTTTTATCTTGAAACCTTCGATATATAGGCTGATGAGTCATTTTCATCATAAATTGAAAAATGCTATATCGCGAAATCCTGATGTGATAGACAAAAATTGAGTTCATATTCGTAATCAGCAGCCCAAATTCAGTTAGAATTTGTTTTAAAACCTTTTGCCAGAAATATCGTGTTGACCAGTGAATTATTATCATTATTAAAGCTGGGGAAGAGGCCATGATCCGTGGGTTGCATGCTGTCTTGAATGTCGTGTGGCAATCAGGTACCATTCCTCCTGCCTGGAATATTGGGCTGGTTAGGACTGCAACAATTACCGCGGAGTGAGGCAAGGATGCGTCCTATCCCCATCACCTTTCAATACTAGTATGGGCTGGCTATTGGGGAAGGTTGTAGACCAAAGCGATTGTGGAGCATCTCTCGGCAATACCTACCAAGATCACTGATCTTATTTTTGCCGATGATGCAATAATCTTAGCTGTTTCGCTGGAGGCTCTGGTGGTGGCTCTCGAGGTGCTGCACTAGGAGGCAAAGCCTTAGGACTTGAGGTCTTCTGGCCCAAGACAAAGGTCCAAGTGTTTGGAGGCTTATTAAATGAAACAGAACCATGTTCATAATCACTGTTCATGAGTGTGGCGAGGACACTGAGATCCTGGAAAGTGTTACATACCTTGGTAGTGCAGTCCAGAATGACGGCGATGTAGTATGTCCCAAAGGTGCAGTGTATCAGGAAGTTTCAGGTCATTTCGCAATTCGTATTGCTTGCTATTTGCGCTCTGAATATTTGAACACCTTTCCTGAGAAACTGCACGAAGGGTTTGTAGCTAATTTCAATGCACGACCTTTCCCTTTTGACAGCTTGAAGTATATACATTTCTCGAGCAATAAATTTGTCACTAATACCATTTCTGAGCTTACTTTCTCTAACTTCTCAGAATTAGAAACTGCCGTACATGACTCCTTACGCGTCAATTTTCCTTCCAACTAAATATTGAATATATATATTTTTTAAAAAAAAGGGAATTCTCTTAATTAAACCTGTGGTAATGAGCCTACCGCAAGAGATTGACCACAATATTCTGGCAATATTCATGCAATTTAAATGGATGAGTTTGTTATTTGAGGAAGCCAAGGAGTTAGTGATTGTCTCTCCCTAAGCTCTTCCACATCCTCATTCATTGCTGTACCAAATAGCATGCGCGAGAGCTATCCAATATTGTCAATGAAAACAGACAAGCTATCAATTACGAGGGCGTAAATTATAAGCATGAGTTTGGTCAGTAGGAGAATTTGAATTTTTAGTGTCAGCCCGCGTAGCATCGCAACATTTTGCAGCTTCTACTGAACATAAATCAGGCTTGACATTGGTCCGTTTAAATCGATCACTGTGTATCACTTCTAAGGTATTTAACCACGGATCCAAAATATCAAACTTATTACCATGGATCTGGTTAACTACCAGGCGCGGACCAACACATTAAGGAGCCAAATTAGAGTTTTATCCTTCACAGGGATAAACAACGTACCTTGATAAATGATCTACACATACAAACAGGTAATTAGACCATTGACGACTAGAAGGAAGGTGTAATAGATAAATAGCAACAATGTCCCAGGGACGCTCAGGAGATGGATATTCCTTAATTGGTGCTGGCTTTGGCACCGTACTCTTATGCTCAGCTCATTTCACGCACTTAGACACATATGCGTCAATATCTAACAGCATTTTAGGCCAAACATAACTAGTGCGGGCCGCAGAAAGTGTACGCTCCTTTCCTGGATGACCGGCTATTACAACATCATGAACTATTTGCAGTACCAGAGGTACATATGACTCAGGTATCATAAATTGTCTCACCGGGTCCTTTCATTTGGCCAAAATATACAAAGGACCTGATCAAGTGATAAGACAAATTGTGAAAAGAGAACGGGCACTTTAGGTCAATGTGACTGATCACCCGATTCCAGAGCATATATAACTTTACTCCATATGTCATGTTGACGTTGGGCAACTGCTAGTTCATGTAGTGACAAATTTTGAACTACAGGGGACTTTTCCGTCACCATTCCAGCATGTACAATCCTAGAAAACGCATCAACCACCACATTGGCTTGACCTGGCAAGTACTTAGATGTTGGATTGAATTCCTGTATTGTTAAGAACTAACGCGCGAGTCTTCCTGAAAGGTTTCTTCCCTTAGAAAGCTCAGTGACAGCTGCGTGATCAGTATATTCGGTTGAATTATAACCTATGATAATATCTCTTTAGCCCATTAGTTTTAGAGCCCAGACAACTACGAGTGTCTCCTGGTGAGTAACTGAGTAATTAGACTCTGCAGGAAGTAAAGTTCTACTCGCGAACGCAATACCGCGATTTTTTCCGCGTGCGTTTTTCTGCATTAATACAGCACCCAGCCCAATTATAGAGGCATCTGTGTAAAGAACAAAAGTGACTATATTTTTCTTCTTTGATATAGCCTATACATTAATAATAATATTAATAATAATAATAATATTCTCACCCGAAGGCATACAAGAAAACAACAACATTATATATAGACGAGGGAATGAACTTCAATACTAAAGCAAATAATTGATAATAATAGCTATATACCTCTATAATAATAATAATAATAATAATAATAAATTTAATATCACCCGGAGGCATACAGGCAAAAAAGCAACAACAACAAGACAAGGGGTGAACTTAAGTACTACAGCAAAAAAATACATAATAAAGGCACATGGCAAGAGTACAATAGAGCACATAGTACCAAAGTGCATATTGTACATAGGGTATACTTGTACACGTGTGCTACCCCACATTCTGTACAAACACCAGGTCCAGCCACCGCTGTTGTATAGGTCCACATACATAGGCCGAGCTCTGCCTGACGGAGGTGATGATGGAGTTCGCAGAGAGCTCCACCCTACTCCTTAAGCTGAACACGGGAGTGTCGACGGATCACATCCAGATTATTCCCCCCGTTCCTAGCGAAAGCCAGGGACGAGCTGCACCACCTGGGCAGCCCCAGAAGCCTCTTAAGGATGTCATTGTGACAGACCTTAAGGCGGTTCAGAGTGGCCACCTTAAACCGCGACCACAGCGAGTTGCAGTATATAGAGTAGCAGTGACTCCTGAATAACTCCATCTTCACCTCTCTGCTACAGTAGGAGAATTTCCTCTGTAGAGTATTTCCCACGACAAGAAGCTTGGTGGTCTGCTTGATGATATCATCATCAGTCATGTCGTGGGATATAACATGGCCTAAGTATGCGAATCTATCCACAAAAGTGAGGGCAGACCCACTGATCCATGCTGTTTTGAGGTAATTCACCCGAGTGCGTGCCGGTGATACTACCATGCACTCTGCCTTAGTGGTGTTGTAGACAATGTCATGCTTGGCAGCATACACCTGACACACATTGATAAGGTCCTGCAACGCATCCGCAGTGGGTGCGAGCAGTACCATATAATCAGCATAGCTCAGTGAGTTGATGCACCCATCATGTATGTGGAAGCCGACACCTGTATCACGAAGGTTGGCACTGAGATCATCCATGTATACATTGTACAGGTAGGGAGATAAAATCCCCCCCTGCCGAATACCGTTGGCTGTCCTAAAGGACAGCGAGAAGGAATTACCCCACTTAACAGTAAATTCCTGGGTAGTGTACCAGTATATTAATAAATTAATAATGAGCCCAGGTGTACCCCTGACGAGAAGTTTATTAAAAAGCTTCCAGTAATTCACTCAGTCAAACGTTTTTCTGACATCCAGGAAACACAGATAAACAGGTGAATTTCTGGAAGTGTAGTAGTGAATGATATTTTTCAATGTCCACACACACACACATCTCAGTGCCAAGGCCTTTCTTATAGCTGAACTGATTGTCCAGTGTATACAGGTAGGCCTCAAGACGATAGAGCACCACTTTCTCCAGCACCTTGGACAGAGGCGGTCGCTATGGCAATGGGCCTGTAATTGCCAGAGTTAGCAGGATCCTTCACTTTGATCTTAAGTAAAGGCACTATAAGCACTACCAAGACCTGACTGGGGATGTACTGATGGCAGACACAGGTATTGATGAAGAGACAGAGCCATGTAACCAGGCTGGGGGGCGCATACTTAAATGCCCCAGAAGGGAGCCCATCCATACCCAAAGCCTCACTGGAGGAGAGGCCTTGCAATATCCCTCTCATTTCCTCGTGGTCCACGCTGCGGAAACCCTGCAACGACACACCACGCATCCCACCACGCAGGGCATTCTCACTCTCCTCGTCCCTCACACAGTTGAGAATGCCCTTGAAATAGTCTCCCCACATGGAGGCGATACCCTCCTCCCCCACAGCGTGATCCAACCGTAGGGGAAGCGTGTGTGAGCCCGGGTTCATGCTGCGCACGCCACGCCAAAAGTCAAAGGTGTCACCAGCGGCCAGCTTGTCAGCCAGGGACTGGGCATGAAGCTGGTGCTCATGTGACTTACACCACCTGAGACACAGCTTGAATTAAATAAAAACATAATTGATTGTCACAGTAAATTAACTGGAATATTTTCATCCCACCGAATGGCACCAGATATGTTACCCTCTTGGTGTCACTAATTATTCGATAATGTCGAAGGTAACATATTTACCTTGATCTTGATCTTAATCTTGATGTAACAGGTGGCCTTTTCTTCATAGACCAGGCCTTTAAGCCGGCTGCTCCTGTAGTCTTGTTCTTGTTCTTGTTTTAGGGCTGTAGAGTCTATTGTCTATTTCTCATATACCACATTCTTTCCAAAAACTCTTTCACTGTCTCAATCATCCGTCCACTTGTCTCACCACACAGTCCCAGCAGTAATAACATCCATTCTCTTTCTGTCCTTTCAACCACCTCGTTCATGTCACCTCCCATTTCAGTCAAAACCGCACGCATCATTTCCATTCTCTCCCCGCTATACTTCTCACATTCTAGTATCACATGTTCCACTGTTTCATCCTCACCCATGTCACACATCTGGCACACTTTGCTGCCTGACTCGGACCATCTGTAGTTCCTTGCATTTACATCTAAGAACTGTGTTCTGGCTTGGAAGAGAAGGTCGCCACCCCGGGTTCCATCATACACACTTTCATACGCTGGTGCCTCTTTCTCCTTATACCATTCTAGTGTTTTCTTTTGCTCCATCTCATTTTTCCACTTACTCAGCCCCACATACTTCACTACTCTATCGATCTCAGTTTTCCACTTTCTCACATCCCACTCAAGGCCTTCTTCATCACCATTCAACATCTTCCATTCAATTACATTCGGTCTTCCATCTATCAGTTGATACATCCACCAAAATCGCAATCCACTTCTTTCTACCATTTTCTGGCATCGCTTCCCCCATTTACTACTACATTCACTCCACAAATAAACTTTTCGTGCCAATCTTGTGTCCTCCATTCGTTCCAGTCTGATATTATACCTGAGTGTTGCTTTCGAATGTCTCTCCCTAAATGTACTCCATCCCATGTCACCTCTTAAACCTTCAGTCGCTGCATACCTGGGTGCATTCAGTGCCATTCTTGCTACTTTATTTTGTCCCACTTCCAATATCTCTATTTCACTCTCATTCCATGCAATCACCTCTATACCATACATAATGCTTGGGACAGCCACACTCTTCCACACTTCCCTCAACACATCATACTTGCTTGCCCTCATCCTTGCCACACTCCCAAGTCGACCAACCCACTGATTGGCCTTGCTGATCTTTTCAGCCTTTGCTTTTCCACATCCATTGGAACTCATGCACATCCCTAGGTACTTGTATTCACTAGTTTGTTCTAATTAATTTTCTCCCAGTCTCCATGTAGCGTTTCTGTCATCCTCTGTTATATTTACTATCATCACCTTACTTTTCTCACGGCTAAATTTTACTCCAAAGTCTCTCCCTTACTCATTCACCACATCTAACAGGCTCTGGAGTTCCTCGGCCGACTCACTCATAACTACCATATCATCTGCATACATTAGCAAGCTTATTTTGTCATTTCCTAATCTCACTCCTGCATCCATTCTTCTCATCCTTACTGCCAGTTCCTCAGTATACAGACTAAACAAGGTTGGGGACAGAGTGCATCCTTGCCTAACAACTCTCTCACTCCTCACCCATTCTGTTTCTATATTACCTAGCCTATATTTTGCTCTAGTGTCTTCATACATGCTTCTCACTATGTTCACTATTTTTTTGGCTCAACCCAGCCTTTTCCAAAACCTTGCATAACATTTCTCTGTTTACTCTATCATAGGCTTTCTCAATGTCTAGGAACCCAAGGTACAGTGTCTTTCCCTCCCTTTCCTTCTTTTCAATTATTTCATTCACCACAAACATGTTGTCCTCTGCCCTCCTATCCACTCGAAAACCATTTTGCTCTTCACCTAACACCATAGCTCTCTCCAACCATTTACACAACCTTTCCTTCAACACTGCACTAAAAACTTTACCTACTGTATTCATTAGGGCTATTGGTCTATAGTTCTTCAATTCACTCTTACTCTTGTATCCTCCTTTATGCAATAGGGTCACTCTACATTCATTCCATTTTCTAGGCACCCTTTCTTCTTCACACACACGGTTAAATAGGACAGTCATTCTGTCAATCACCACCTCACCCCCATTCTTGTACATCTCATATGGTATTTCATCCGGGCCTGTTGCTTTTTCATTCTTTTGCCTCCTTACATACTTCTCTACTTCATCCCTGCTAATCCATTCATTCAACTCTTCCGCATCTTTTCTTTCCAACGTTATACATTCTGGTCTTACGTCAAAGATTTCACCCACGCCTCCTATGTCTTCCCAAAAGTTTTTTATAACCTCTTTGATTTTTGTCTCATCTGTTACACATTCAGCATTTACTTTCAAGGCTTTCACATCTTCATTCCCAGCCATCTTTTCCCCTCTCATGAATCTGTACCACTCACGCCCACCTGCAAGTCCTTTCTCTTTCAGGGATCGGATCTTACTCCTGTCACACATAACTTTCGCATCTCTTATCTTTCGTTTTGTTAGTCGCTGCTGTTTCACATATTCTGTCCATGCATTCTGGTATCCATCCTCCGCTTCTTCACTTTCTTGCCTCCTTTTCTTTAACCCTCTACATTTCCTGTTTAACTTTTTTCGTTCCTTCCCTGCCTCTCTAATATCCTCATTCCACCATGGTTTATTCACTCTCTTTCTTCCATTTGTTCTAATAAACCCTATTATTTTAAGTGCAGCGCTCCTCACATTTTCCGTTAGTCTCTCATTTAGCTCATTCACCTCCTGTACTCTTTCTCTGTCCCACATCTCACTCAGACACACTTGAAAATCTTCCCATTTTGCATCTCTCAACCTCCATTTGTTCTTCACCGTCCTTACTTTTGGCTCACTTTTATTCCACATCATACAGTCCACTACAAGCATATTATGATCAGACACAATATCAATTTTTCCCTCTTCATCTATCCACATTCGAGCAACACTCTCGCATTTTGCCATTCACCAACACATAATCAATTGCAGACTCTTGGTTCCTTGCATTCCACGTCACACGACCCTCTGCCACAGTCTCATTCAGGTTTTCTAGCTCCAACTCATCTATAAATTCAGCAAGCATTTCTCCATTTTGATTTATTTGCTCTCCTAGCATACCCAGATGCGCATTCATATCACCCATAACCATCACACTCTCTCCGGCATGGTCTCTAAAAATCTTTTTTATAATGTTGTACTTCATTCTATTCTCTCTCCCTGCTCGATCACCTTCAACCGTCATGTACACCTCAATCACTATAAACTTTTTTTCCTTGTCGTTCTGACCCAAACATTCTACTCTAGCAGCAAGAACATCCTCACTCATGGCACTGTTACCCACGTCTATCTCATCTACTTTAAGGTTTCCTTCCTTTCTATGAAGAAAGGCAACCCCTCCTCCTAGTTTCTCTTGTTTTTTTCGTCCTTTTCCAATCATCTCATACTCACTATCATGCATTCGTATATCGTCTCTTAAATGGGTTTCAGTCACACCAACTAGTTCGAATTTCCATTCACTCAATTCCTTGCATACATCCTCATATTTACCAACACCCCAACCCCTCACATTTATACATCCAAACTTCATGTATTCTCTCGCCTGGGTGGTGTCTTTTGTCTGTCCTCCTCGTCTCCTCAAGTGATTGTTTTGATTTCCGGCTAGTTCCTGTTGGGCTGTGTGGCCCCTCCTTCTGATTCTTCTGCCGCATTCCTCGGCGCTGTTATTGGCACCGGGTTCACCTCTCTCCTCTTCACTCTTAGTATTCGTCACTCCCAAGGATTTCCCCTGGTTATGTAAAAAAATTCTGTGTTCTTTTCAGCTTCATTTTTGGCTTTTGCTTCCTCCCTCAGTGTCTCGTCATTGTGATGCTCCTCCTTTGACATGTCGTGTGCCACCCTAACGTGTCTGTACACCGCTTTCTTTGCTTGCCTTAGCCTAAATCCATTTCTCATAATCCTTTCTTTCAGTCCACTGTTTACTTTCACAAGTAGGGGCCTGGCTCTTATTGCCTCACCTTTGTCATCAACCAGTCCATTGTATCTTCCAATTCTATTTATGTGGATTAGATCACTATCATAGCAGGTCAACCCAATCTCATTACATATTTCAATAAACACCATTCTGTCATGCTTTTCTTTTTCCTTTCTGATTTGTAAGTTCATACCCGTCAGAATCTTCTCCTGTACGTCATACATAATTATATTGTCCTTGCGATCTAGTTTGCTCTGGATTTGTTGAGTTGTTTGCTGAATCACTTCATCCCCACTTGCTTGTTTGCTTGTGTAGTTCTTAATGTTCTCATGAACTTTCCTTGCCTCAGCCAATAGAACATCCTTATATGATGAACTAACGTGTTCTTTCATTTCATCTTGTATCTTGGTTTTTAGTTCAGCAATATTCTCCCAAACTTCCATTACATTATCCTTGATATGTGACTATCTTATCCTCGAGGCTTATCATTTTTGCTTCCAAGGTGCCGAGCCTATTCATCAGGCTATGGGTGCCTTCCGAGTTTCTTTCTACTACTTCATTTAAATGGACTGATTTTGCCTCCATGTGACTCAGTCGGTCATCAAACTTCTTCTCCTTGTCCTGCCTTTCAACCCTATCGGCTCTCATCTCGTCCACTGTATGTTCCAAAACTTGATGTTTACCTATCATTTCTTTCAGTTGTTCACTGATTCTTTGAAGCTGATTATGTAGCTTGACACTTCCCAGTTGACAACGACTGCAGTTGTAACTCAGCTGTTTACCGGCTTCGTTCTCGTTCATGAACTCGTACACAGCTTCAGGTATATTATCATATTCAATGTGAATCCAATCATCACATACCTCACATGCAAGTGCATCATCCAAATCCGTCACCTCTAATTGACACTTTCAGCACTTATGTGCATCCACCTCGCCCTCCGGCACGTCTCCCTCCTGTGTCTTCATCATCCTTTCGGGTTTACGTTCCTTAGATCCTGCTCCTCTACCCACACCCGAGCCTTGTTTCTCACTTCCCTTGTTGTTGCGCAGCCTTCTCCTACATCCTGCCATTCTCTCCTACCTGTGAGGCTGTGATGTAGCACACAACACGGACTGGCCTCTCTCCTACCTGGCCTCTCTTCTACCTCAGAGTCTGGCGTCCTGGGTCTATGAACACGGACTGGCCTCTCTCTTACCTCACAGGCTGGCGTCCTGGGTCTATAACACGGACTGGCCTCTCTCCTACTTCCGGGAAAGTCAACAAAACGTGTTTTTTTCCAGCGCCTTGAGCTTTTGTCATGTGTCCTACTGCCAACAGAATGGCCGCCCTTCACACCAACGTTTTCCAAAACTTCTTCCTGAGGAGTGGGTTTGGTGAGGCGTGGACCGAGCGGTAGGCTAATTACCACAGGTTTAATTAATAGAGAAAACCCTTTTTATAAAAAATATATGTATTCTATATTTAGTTTACATAGCAGTTCACAGAGGATAACATTATAATATAAGAATCGTTACAGTTAAGTCCTCTGAATAGGGGGGGGGGGGGGGCATAGAGCACTGAGTCCACACACACACACACACACAGGTCTGTTCTTAAGCGTCGCTTACCTCGCTGTCGGCTCGGCATGGCCGCCGGGGCTTCCATACGCCCGGGCGTATGGCTGCCAGTTGTTCAGCAGGGGTGTCAGGGTGTGGCTGTGGGATGACGTGGCAGGGACCAGGGCGTGACACCATTATCATCACGGAATAATCTACCTTCAAATATGGGTATATCATTAGTAGGAACAGGTACATGCATGATATATACATATAGGTCTTACCTACCTATAATGCCAACACCCTTGCGCTGGAGGTGCTGATGCGCTGCAGCACCTCCAGAACGGATGTCACGTCAATTAGTCGCTCCACTTGTACACTTGTTTATTTGGATGGAGTCCATCAGCAACCATTGTCTCTGGTTGTGCTCCTCCATGTAAAGTTGGTGGCCAGCATCACGGTGGCCAGTGATCCTGGAGTGACGGCGTCTACGTCGTGGGACCACCCCCCAGTTGCTGCAAAGAAGGGAAATCATGTGGGCCAAGCAACCACAACAAACCCCTGCCCCTTCGCGTGGCACGAGCACTTTGGGATGGCTTCGGTCTACCATGCAAGTACCACACGTTCCACACAACACACAAATGCACGTATTTTTTGCCCACACTATCAAGCATAATGGGAAATTGCACTGCACATAATCGTACACGCCAACAACACAACATGAAAGCTCTGTGGGAAAAGCCGGTCCAGGCCATGGCCTATTATAGGAACTCGGGGCTGTTCTGCCAAGCAGCCTGAGGAACAACAACAACAACAACAACAACAAAGCGGTGGCTAAGACCACCACCCCAATGATTGCTTGCTGACTAATTTCATTTTGTGAAGTTTATTTCAATAGTCTTCGTTTTCTTAATATCTTTTGTATTATCCTTTAGCTTATATTGTAATATTTTTTTCTTGGTGTTATTGTTTTTGAGAAGTGAGTATATTTCAGTCCTGTTTGAATATTTTTTCCTATATAAGTCATTTAGTATATAATGTATGTGACTTATGTACGTGGTGCCGTCTAGGTAAGATATATTTAGCAACCCTCCTACCTTGTCCCGAGGGCAGATAGATAGGGTGACGATTGTCCTCGCCCCAGTCGAGCGCAGCCACCACAAGAGAAGGAAGTCCAGCATTGGGTGCCTGCCGGCCTGGCTAGGCCACGGCCTGTAGGCAGCATCCCTTTGTCTCTATACATTTAAAACCAATTGTAAATACACCTACTATCTACAACTACAGCTGTAGCTGGGTAAATATTACCCACCCTAGTTATAAGGTACAAGAGATGGTGGCTGCGTCTGTTGTCTTTGTTTCCTTAGTGTGTGGGTACATATATATCCTGGTCGCCACGTCCTCCTCGCCGGGTGCCTACATCACTTCATCGGCTACTGCACGCCCATCTTCCCTACCCACACCGCCAACCTCTTTTTTTATGTCGCGTGCGGCTTCCGCACGCCTGTGCTGCCTGCCTACGCCGCCCTTGTTTGATGTCGCGTGCGGTGTCTCCTGTTTGACCTCCGCCCGCCCGCTCGCAAGCCCATATGCTTCGGCTGCATGTGGTCCGCGAGCACCTCATGGCGAACTCTTCAGCCTGTTCCTGCTTCATCGCTTCTCCTAGTATCCTGTGGACCGTGGCCTACTACTAGCTACATGTGTGTCGTTCAGCGTCAGTATTTTTTTTTCTTGTCCCTTGTATAACGTGACCGTTCTCGAGGTCTTTGCATTCTTTCAGTAATTTAACGTGCCCAATTTGCCCTTGTTTGACCAATATCAGTCTATAATAATATAAGCGAAAGTGTGTGGTGTGTGTGTGGTGTGTGTGGTGGTGTTGTGTGTGTGTGTTGTGTGTGGTGTTGTGTGTGTGTTGTGGTGGTGTGTGTGTGTGTGGCTGTCTGTCTGTCTGTGTGTCCGCGACAGGTTCCGCCCCCAGTGGCGCAATCCCATCATATGGCACAGTTTTGGAACCAGGTCGACCAGGGGAACATTTTAAAGCCACTTTGGAGATGATCCGATCACTTTTAATTTATTTTTATTTTTAGTAGCCTATTAGCGAGAGTTGTGAGAAAAAAAAAGTGGGTTGCGAGAATTGAGGAAACCTTGATGTAGGGTGATGGGTAATGGGTGAGTGAATGGGTGGGGTGATGGGTAATGGGTGTGGGGTTATGGGTGAGTGAATGGGTGGGGGGTGATGGGTTGTGGGTGATGGGTGATGGGTGAGGGAATAGGTGGGGGGTGATGGGTAATTGGTGAGTGAATGGGTGTGTGGTGATGGGTAATGGGTGAGTGAATGGGTGGGGGGTGATGGGTAATGGGTGAGTGAATGAGTGGGGGGTGATGGGTAAGGCGTTAATACATACATTTCTACATCCATGATTTCAGGAAAGTTAGAAGGGGCTATCTGGAGAGGTGGGCCGAAGGCCCACCAATAGCCCTCCGCAGGAGCTAGCCAAAAAGTCCGCCCGGAGGGTGGCTTTTCGGCTAGTGAATTATATTTTCTTTTGTGCATGTCTTGCATTATTTTGGGATCACCCGCCTGACGAGTGACATCCTACCCTCCTTTTCCCCTCATGCTTCGTGGTCTGCCGCGACCGACGTTGTACTTCAGTCCACTATTCGCCTGTGTACCAGTATTGTGGTGAGATATTACAGTCCAAGCCTTCGTCAGCGTTAGGCTTTATTCAGCAAAAGATTGTAGCGGAGGTGCGAACCATGAAGACGCCAGTAATCAACTGAATTACAAGGGTGTGCGAGCTCAAAATAAACATACGGAACGAGCGAACGAAACGACGAAACAATGAAACAATGAAACCTGGATGATTCATAACTATGAAGCTTCTAAATCACCACAGTATGGTTAACTCATTTCCACTTCTTAGATTCATTATATATATATATATATATATATATATATATATATATAATATATATATATATATATATATATATATATATATACTATATTCTATATAATATATATATATATATACTTATTATATATAGGAGATAGTAGATTATATATTATCATATATATACACACACACACGTGTCTGTTTACTTAGGTGAGTATGATCACCTTAATATGGGTGTCACTGAGGGTGAGACGGTAGCCGAGTGCTTAGTGTCTCTACGACTTGGCGTTTTCAGTGACCCGAGTTCGATCTCGGAGTGATGAACCAAATCACAGCCTCACATAAAAAAATCTTGCTGGCACCCGTCGAGTGGCCTAAGAACACCCAATGCTGCTATTAACTCCAGCTTCACTTCGATTGCGAGTCATCGGAGACACAGGGGTGGCGCATGAGCCTCTAACACAGTCGTCACTATAAAAAAAATCCTGCCTTGAGTCACACGGGCGAGTGGCCACATCAAACCTCAAGTGAACTGCAGCCTTCCACCCGATCCTTGCGGGTCACTGCCTACAGCGCTTAGATAAATGTAAAATAATAAAAATCCTGATAATTTTGTTTCCATTCGTTGAATTTTTCTTCTGACTATATTATGCTGTTCAGCTTAGTTTTATCTATAATTCGTGAGGCACGTATCTCTTTCAAGTGGGGGCATTATGTACTGTACGTAGTGCCATCAAGGTAGAATATATTTGGCAACCCTCCTTCCTTGCCTACGGGCCTCTAGGTAGAGAGCGTGACCTCGTACCCACCCAGTCAGTTCCAGGACACACTTCAAGCAAGTTTATTATCTGGGTGTCTGCGGCGCACAGGCAGGCCAGCGGCCTGCCTGGCAGCATTCCCATGTTCGCTGTTTATTACTTACTGTAAATACATCTTTAGTCTACAACTACAGCCATCTAAGTATCATTTATTACCCACACACACATCAATACGCGACACACACAATAATACATACTAGACCACGTGACCCATGTGCCTGTCGCTTCGCCGTTACCCACCGCCCGCCTCGCCAGCCACTACCGCCGCTCACAACCACACTACCAAACTACATCGCCACAGCCAATGTTGCTGTTCCTGCTAGTATGCTGGTATAATAGTAGTCCTCTTAAACTATACCCCGTATACTTATTACGATGTTTGATGGGCATATTTATTGGTTGTGCTATATATAGTTTACCACTATGTTACTCTTTGAAAATTTATTGTTTTAGTGGGAATAATGTTGATCATTAAAAAAATTGAAAATTATACATATAGATATCAAAACTTTCATTTTCATCGGTGATATCTTTATCAGAAATCAACTTGCAGTTTAATAAATCGTTCCTGAAAAATTATATAGGACCTAAGATTAGATTTAGGTATTTAAACAGAGGTCATGTGTATGCATTAGGCTGACTGTAAAACATGACACGCACAATTTTTTAAAATTAAGTATTTTGTTCACAGTAATTGTAGAAGACTGTGCGGGACTGTTATTATTAACTGAAAAAATACTTAAAGCTGGAAAGTCATCGCTAATATAAGTGTATTACATGCTCCTTACCTGATGAATATATAGATTGGTTGTCCATATACCATCAATTAAGGAAGCTGAAGTCTTTGTTTATATAGTGGGCTTGTTTATTGTTGTAGAACAAATTATAAGATGAAGCAAGTTAATATACTTGTGGTGGTGTTTCGGTCTATAAAGTGGTCCTATATCTTCCAGAGTATCATGCATAACACGAAAAATTTATGCTAGTTATGATGATAGTAATAATGATAAAGAAAATTATATAAGTTGTAATAGTTCTGCTGTATTTAGCATTATTATTGTTGTTTCTTCCTTTTGTGAATTATCAATATTATTATATTACTATCTGCATTATCTTTGTTACTATTATCATTGTAAATGTAATTATTGTGTTCATTATGACCAGCAGTACCCCAGGGAATGTGGTTATGACTAGAGGTGGACCGGAAATACGAATTTCGCATTCGCCTTCGCATCCGCGGATATCCGCATTATTTTTAACATCCGCATCCGCATTCACGGATACCCTCAACATTTTTAATATCCGCATCCGCATCCATGGATACGGATGCTATGCGGATAATTTGAATTACTAAAGCACTACATGTCCAATGGGAGAGAGAGAGAGAGAGAGAGAGAGAGAGAGAGAGAGAGAGAGGAGAGAGAGAGAAGGGAGAGAGGAGAAGAGAGTGAAGGTGAGATCGAGAGAAGATCGAATATGTGAAACTGGTTGAAAGACGAAATATTCCGGGATTTGTACAGAGAGAGAGAGAGAGAGAGAGAGAGAGAGAGAGAGAGGGAGAGAGAGAGAGAGAGAGAGATGAAGGGGAAAGTGTGACCTGTGGAGCAGCAAAGTTAAAACCCGCACCGTTGTGACTGGCCATGCCGTGCCGTCACTTCCGTCCTTAATCCCCTTTCTGCTGCCTCTCGCCTCCTCCACCTGGAGTCACTCTGCGTTATGCAACTCTATGTTCGGTTTGTCTTTTACAGTTAGGTTAAATGTGGGTATTTTTGTGTTGTGTTGTGCGTGTGTGTTAGGTTCAAGTATAGTATTTATCATGTGTCTGTATTAAGTGGTAGACAATAGATAACTCAGTCGTGCAGTGTTCACCATCTTGATTCGTCATAATTCAGTGAGGACATTCAAACTGTTACTAACTATCATTATCTTGTATTTCTGCCTTGGAGAAAACCCG
>JACEEZ010002312.1:0-95000 GCA_016584305.1 Chionoecetes opilio
GGGTTTTTTTAAACCATTTCTTCCTTTGGGGGAACCCAGGGTGAAAAAGGGAAAAAGGGGCGCCCTTGTCCCACATTTTTCAACGCTTTTGGCTGGGTTTTGGGACAAGGTTGAGAAAAAGTGATTGTGGACTCCGTCGGAACACTAAGTCCTGATCTTGTTTTTGCCGTGAGCAGAATTTTTGCTGATCGCGGAGCCCCTGGGATCCCTCCGAGCCTGCACGAGGGGGCAAAGCCTTTGGCAAGGCCCCGGGGTTTAAAGCCCAAGGTCCGGGTTATTGGAGATTACATGAAACATACAGTCTTTCTGCGTGCGCGGGACATTGAGATTTGGAAATTTTACATACCTTGGTAGGCAGTCCTAATACGGGGGTCACGTCAAGAAGTCTTACGGCGGTTTTGGCATGCCCACGGTGTTAGGGACTCGTCGTGGGGAGTATTTGGCTTTGTCGGTCCTGTGCAGGGGAAAAAGACCCGGATCTTCAAGTCGCTTGTGATCCCTGTCTCTCTATGTTGTGAGACAGGACCAAAATGGACTTAAAGACGAACAACCCTTTTGGGTATAAGTGTCTTCGCAGAAGCTGGGGTACGCGGGGATTTTACGTGTAAAATCACGTTGCACCATGAGACTGAATCGAGGCCTATATACGCATAGCCCGCAGCGCCACTTCGGCTATTGGGTTTGGGGCACCTACCCTAAAACCGTCCTTCCATGGGGTTGTATCTGTAAGAGCAACCCGGGCGTGAGGACCCCAAGGGGGGCGCCCACAAGGCTGTGGCGGGGGGAAAGGGTTGATTTTTTGTGGGAAGCTGCTTTGGGGGGAAAAGGACCCTGCAGGGGCTCGCGCGTGGTGCCCCCCGGGATGGCGTCGTAGGGTGGGCAAGGCGACGCGGCCCCCGGGTATGCCCCCAATGTTTGATTAAAAATTCTATGCACCCTTTGTTCTTTGAGAAATATCTAAAGTCAAAACCCGTCAACGAGCCCAATTTTTCTTTAATTTGTGGACTGGGAAAGATATTAAAATTTTTTTTCTTTTTTTCCAGTGAGGGCCCAATTTAATATATTGATACACCACTTGATCTTGAATGCTCAAACGGATGCGGGGATATTTTTAATTGATAATTGTTTATGTTTTCAGATATCATTTATGAAGAATTCACCCTTTTCGAGCGGGCCTTTTTAATTTTACTATAACGGAGGGAATGAATCACTAAACTGCATCATTGCGATAAAGGCAACGGAAGGGCTACACCTTTGTACAAAATGTTCATCAGATTCTATTGGGAACAAAGAACTTTGCCGAAACGAGCACAGTAGGAGAAAAAGCAGAAAGCCCTCTGGGTGAAAATCTGTCAAAATTGTCTGCATCCCATAAAGGAAAACATCCATTACCCCAAAGAATGTTACAAAATCGTAGTGCACAAAAGGGATGCTGGAAGGCCCCAAAAAAGATTTTGTGAAACATCTCTGTGAATACAAAAACACCCGCTAAAAATCGGAAATCCATCTTGCAATAATGAGATTTTCGACGTGTTTGCAGGGGTTTGCCCAATGGAGCCCAAAGACCAGTCCCGTGCATTTTCTTGTGACAATCCGACGATGGAAGTTGCATCTTGTTTTTGACGATACGATGGAAAAAACCCCTTTTTGGCCTTAAAAAAAAAACCCCGGGTGACGACAAAGTCCGAGAAAACCCCCTGTCCGTTGAAATAAATTTTGGGGTGGGGGGCGCTCCCATATGAATTGGGGCCCATGAAATTTAAAAGGGTCTTTGTTCCGTGCACCCAAGACAAGGAACGTTCAACGCGAGACATGTATGGGGGGCCCCCAAAGACACAGATGTATTTTTGGTTTTTGATAATCTTTTTGGCCAACAAAAAAACCTTTCCCAGGAAAATTTTTAAGTTTTAAAAATGGCAGGGGAAAGGGTTCTTCCGGACAATTGACATAAAAGGGAAGGGCCGGGGCGTTTTGGAAGGGAGAAGTAAAAGGGTTTTGTTTAGGATTTCAAAACCCTTCACTGGCGGGGGTTTTGGGGGGGAAGGGTTTTTCAATATCGAAAGAAAGGTGGAAACCAAGTTCCTACAACTCCCTTTCGAGCAGAAAGGATTATCAAATTTTTTCCAGATCTTTGGATGTTCAACGTTTCCCTAAAAGCTGATTTTTTCAATTTTCGAGTTTGTTTCTTTCTGAAAGGTATATCCAGAAAAAAGTTTTGGGGCTCCTTTTCCCCCAGATCTTTGATGGGAGCTGTTAAAGGGTTCAAAAAACTTGGGGGTGAAAAGCTTCCCGACCAAAGGGCACCTAAAACCCCTCACATAAAACGTGCCAACCTCTGATGCCCAAAAAAGAGCCCAAAACCAAACCAAAAACCCAAAGGGCCAAAAAAACCCTGCTCCCAGGGGGAAAATGGATGGAAACTAAATGAGAAAAAAACCTTTTATCCCGTACAATCCCCCCAAAAGCCAGCACCACGTGAAAAAAAATTTAAATGTTGGGTTTGGATGAAAAGGGTGCTTTGCAAAGAGAAAGGAATGTTCTTTCCAAAAAAATCGCCCCCATGCCCCGCATTAGGGAAAATTTCCCCGACTGGGAAACGTAAAAGACTACGGTATTTGTGACAAAGATGACATGTACCCAAAATCATTTATCAAGGGTTTAAGATCAGCAAAGGGCCCCCAAAAAGGGTTTTCTTTTAAAGTTTTTAATTTCTTTTTAGTCTTTGTTAGTTTTTGGGTCTAGATGTTAAATTTGGGGGAATTACTAGTGGTAAAAGAGGGTTATGAATGTTGAGATTACAAAAAAAGTATATTTTTTTTTCCTTTATTTGTATCAGGGGCTATTAGCCCCGGCCCGCTAAGGCCCAGATTTCAAGAGGTGGGGACATGCCGGATAAAAGCCCCCAAATTTTTTGGCAGGCATTCTACAGGGTCCAAAGCTAGTTTTTGAGGGGGGAGAAAAAACGAAAAATTTATTTAGAACCCCTCAAAACCCTTTTTTGTGATAACGGCTAATATTTCACTTAAAAAAATTTTTGATGAAATCAAGATTCCCCTTTTAAATGGCAAAAGAAAATTCCGTATTTTCCAATACATCCACTAGTTTTTTAAATTTTTTTAAATCCCTTCTTATACTTCAAGATCACATTTTTTAAAAATTTTCCCAGGACAACCTTTTCAAATTTACAATGGAATTTAGGCTTACTTTTTGGGGACCTTTAATTACTTACGTACATGTATTTTATTTAAAGGTGCAAAAAAATGTCTGCTAACTTTTTTTTTTTGGTGTTGCAGATTTTGAAGACCCCCATCCTCATCTGTGATGGATTGGTCAGCGTGTGCAGCCCTGCCAAAAAAACCTCGAGCCACTTCGCTGTCCTTAAAGCACATGGGGGCGGGACAAGTCGGCGCCAGCTGTTTTTGGGATTTTTCCCTGGAAAAAGTGACTCGGGTTCAGAGAACTAAACCCGGCTCTGCATTCCCTCTTGCTTTTTGGTGCTGCCACAGACGTGGATGGTTGATCGGGAAATAAATGCAAAATTTGGCACAAATCATTTCACGCCCAAATTTCCAACACCCCAAACTGGAAAGGGCAAAAAGGGAGGGAGAGAAAAAACCCCTCCTGCTCCAAAAAACCGTCCCCGTCGTCCACGAAAATTGTTTCGAACAAGCCCACTGCATTTTTTCCCACCAAAAAAAAAAAAAAAAGGTTTTTGTACTCCTGCATGATTTTCCAAAACCCAGGGGCAGTGAAAATGTTAGGTCAAGGGCCCCGAGACCCTTTTGGTTTTCAGTTTGGGTTGCCCGGGAAATTAAAAGGTGTCGGTGACCCCCATTGCACGGAGGCCAAGTACCATCTTGTTTTGTTTTGGTTTGGACGGGGAAATTGTCACCTTTCCCTGATCAGGAACAGGGAAAACCTAAGGACCCCCAGAAAAACCAGACAAAAAAGCCCGAGAAAGAGTTTTTTCCCTGAGTGGTAAATTTACATAGAAATGAAAGTGGAAAAAAGGCCCATTGTTTCCTTCAAGTTTGTTTCCCAAACGGCCATCTCTAGGGAAAAGTCGCCCTTGCTGACTTTGGCATCGGGGAGTGAAGTCAAAAAATTTTCGTTTTTAAAGAGCAAATCCTGAACCCCTTCCCCCCAATTCACAAGAGAAAAGTGAGGGAAAAAATGTGCTACTTTTTTTTTGAAAAAGGCAGGAAACAAATGTGAAACAGGCCTGGAGACTGATATGAAGGAGATGAAACAAATTTTTGGAAAAGCTGCCAGGATTGTGCGAGAGGACATCTTTCTTTCCGGGGTTTTAAACTTAAGTGGCCCTTTCCCCTGACGGGCCGAAGAACTCTGTTCCACCCAAAACCTCAAAGTATGGTGCCCCTTGCTGATGAAAGGACGCCCTTGAAAGATCAGGACTGCACAGTTTTCCCAGGGCCTGCCCTAAACTGCCTCACAGATATACTTTTAAACCCCGCAAAAAGAGAGCCAGAAGAAAACAAGCAAATCCCAAAGCAGTCGTCACGACATTCTTTGGAAATTGGGGGCCACCCCTACCACTTACTTTTGGCCTGAACCTCCACACGAAAGACTAGGGTAAAGAAAATTTGTTCCCCAGATCCCAATGATTTGGGCCTGAGTGGCATTTTATCCCGGGGTTGTCCCCTAGAAAAATCCCCCTGGCTACTGCTTGTGTGAGGACATGAAGAAAAAGGGAGTTGTGTGCCAGTCCATTTTTGCGCTTTCGGGCTTTTTCACTGTGGGGGCCCCCTTGATAATTTTTTGACCAAAACCCCCTAAAGCAAAACGCCACAGGACTTTCCGGGGAACGGGGAAATCGCCTGTTCCAGTTTCCCCCCCGTTAAAAAATGGGCCAATCCCAGGTGGGTCGCCTACCCCTTTCCAAAAAAAACCACCACCCAGGACCATGGACTCCCTTTAAAAATTTCACCATTTGTTCCAGCTGTGGCACTTGGGAAAGGGAAACTTTGGCTGTCCCGGAGGACTTCGAGGGGACATCCGCCCCATCAGGGGACACCGGGGAAAAGGCCCGCGACAAAGAGAAAAGGGGCTGGAACATCCCCTTTTTCCCAGGGGAAAGGAAGAGTTGGTCAGGGGAGATGCTTTTTGCCTGGTCTGCTTCCCAGCCCCCCTGTGAAGAGACCCCCGTTGACTTGCAGCCTGCAATCACTCACTCCTGCCCTCTTCAGTGAGAAGGCTGCCACTGAAAGAAAATGGCCCAAACATGGGAGAATTTTTCTGCGTGAAGCCATACATTTTTCTGAATCCTGGGCAATTTTCCTGCCCTTTGGGCCTTAGATCTCCGCGGAGGCAGGGCCAAAGTTCTTTTCCAGTGGCAGGGCCGCACACACATGGCGAAGACCATTACTTTGGCCCCATTTTTGGGAGGTCCCCCATGTTGAGAGGGCTTTTTTGGAAACACGGGGGGGGGACAAACCCTTGGGAGGCCCGGGCTGGAAAAACCCGAAATTAAACCCTTAAAGCAGGATTGCTCGTCTGGCAATGCAAAACTTTTCCCTGAGGGCCTCAAAACCTCACAAACCAGCCCGCCCACCAAGTCAGTGCTTGGGCCGGGCCAAAAATTTGCAGGGGGATGCTCACCAAGAGGCAGTTGGTAAAACACCAAGCAATGATGAAGGTTTTGAGGCTGAAAAGGGGAAAAAAAGGGGGCTGCCAGGAGTCCAAATTCCATTTTGGGTACCATCCTGCGGCTGGAAATTTTTGGCCTTATCTTTGTACGGTTTCACACAGAGAACAAGATTTCCCCTTTTACGTTTTAGACCTGAAAACTCTTGGCCATGGTTCCTTTGCTCTGGACCACCAGAAATATGCCAGGTGGCTCCCCGGGCATATCAGGGGCTGGAAAAAGTCGCCCCCCCCGGCCCGTTAAAAAACCAATTTTGGAAATCAAAGGCAACTGGGTCCTTTTTGAAAAAAGCCCCCAAAAGGTTCCCCCACAAACCCCTTTTACCAAGCCCAAGAAAAAACAACAGCTTTTTGGGGAAAAGGGGAAGGGGGAGCCGTGGGGGCCTTTAAACCCCGGGAAAACCCCGTTGCCTTCAGGAGGTGGATGGTTTCGGGGCCGGAGCAAAGGGGCACTCCTGGGGAGAGTTCGGGGAGCAGTTGCCGACACCCCCCAAAAGATGGGCCAGTACCATCACGGGAGGGGCTATTACCCCGAAAGGAAATATCCCAGAAGCCAAAATGTGGACCTTATCCAGGTCATCGTGAGTGGGAAACCCATTCAAGGATGACACCCCAAACTCCGGCATTTAAAACAAAGGGAAAGGGCATCGACCATCCTGTTGTCAAAAACAGTTCCCCCAACCCGTAGACCTGTTGGGAAGAAAACTTTGAGACAACAAGAAGTCATTTTTGACAGACTACACACTCCCTTCCCTGACCCAAAATTTAAAAAAAACAAATTTCCCCTGTTAGATCGCCAACACCAAAGACAAGAGTAAGCAGGGCGGACAAGTGTCTATTTCTGAAGGATGGGGGCGTGGCCCCCTTTTCCCGTCTCTACATAGTCAACAGCACCGTGATGGGGATTTGGGCACCTTCTTTAAACATGAAAAATCACCCCTACCCTCCTTCTTTGGGTGAAAAGAGGGAAGCTTCCACAAGGGAAGAAATCCGATCTCACCCAAAATTTTGGCCCCGAAGACGCCCAAAAGAACCCTCTGGGTCATTTTTTTTAGAGTGCTCGATGGTGCTTCTGTGGTCACCTCCTCCCAGTGAGGGGACACTACATTTGACATTATTCAAGTGGAGTGGGTTTTTTTTCCCCCCATCAAGGCAATGGAAAATCTTTTGAAGTAGATGTTGGGGATGGGGAAAGGTTTCCTGGACAAAAGTATCAAAAAACAACCCAAAAGAAAAAGGGGGGGGTGTTTCGAAGGGAAAGGGGGCAGGCCAGACCCAAAGGGCCAGGAATTGGGCCCCATTTTCCCGCGTACCCCCCAAAAAAAGGGAAAACTCTTCCCTTTTTTTTTTAGAGAAGATTGTATCCACTAACCTTCCCAGACGGAAACGGTTTTTCAACCTCTGGCCTTTAGTCTGCAGTGGCATGACCCCTCGATGCCGCCAGTGAAACCAAAGAAGAGGCAGAACAAGAATTTTGGTCCATCTACAAGATCCCTAGAGAGTGGATGCCCACATGCTTGGTAAACCCCCGTGGATACTGACGCTTGGGCATTTCCCCAGGGAAGTATCACTTTCTAGCCAGCAAGTATCCATCGGCTGACATTTGGGCGGGGCCCTTTGGCAGTGGCAAAAAAACTTCCTTTTCCTACACATTTAATGCCCTCGTATACTCTGGGCCCAAAAAGAAGGGGGGCACAAACCGCCTTTTCCAAGGGGTTCCACAGCTTTAAGGGTTTTTGAAAAACGGGCCTTCTCCTTTTGGAAAGGGGGGAAAAAAAAAAGGGGGGCGGTTTGGGGAAAGGCATGGGGTGCCCCCATCCGGGCACAAAGGGGTTTTAATTCTATAGCAAATGACCAAAACCCGGTTTCCAGGAGGTTCCGTGCGGAAAACGTTTCCCCCAGTCCGTTATTTTAATGAAAAAGGGAAGGCCCCAAAGGATTTTTGGTTTTGGAAACGAAAGGGAAAATGTTCTTTCCCAGGAAAAAAAGAACGATGGAGACATTTCCCCAAAATAAAAGGGGGCCCTGCTGGGGGGACCCAACGGGCGGTTCCAGGGCGGAAACGGGCAAACCTGTCCCCAGGCCCAAAAACAGAACCTGGGGGAAGGGGTTGGGCATGGAAAGCAAAACAAAGTCCGGGGCCCGGGCTCGCAGCCTCACCAAAAACTTAAATGAAAGTGAAATGGGCCGAAAGGGGGCAGGGGGGCGGAAAGGCCCTGGCCCCGGAAAACCGGTGGAAAAAGAGAAAATGGGGGACCGAAAGGAGAAAAGGGGCAATAACGAAATTAAAAGTCATAACGGAAAGGGGGGAAGGGTGCAAAAAAAGCCTGGCCTTCCTGCAGCCCGTAACAAAAGGGAAAACAATTTTTTTTTTTAATAATTGTAATTTTAAAATTTATTTTCAGAATTTTCAAAACCGGCGTAAATTAACCAAATTGGTCAAAATTTTAATTGCCCAAAAAAAAATTTTTTTTTAATTCGGTTCTTTCTTAAAACTTTCATTTCGCTGTCCCGGGAAAAATTTGTTGAAAAATTTTTAAATTTAATTTTTTTTTTGACCGCCCTATTAAATTTTTTTTTTTGGGGGGGTTAAAGAAATTTTTAATTTTAATTTTTTAAATAACCTTTTTCCATTTTCCCAATTTTAAACCAATTTAATTTATGTTTTTTTTTAAAAACCCCATTTTAATAATTTTTCCCCGGGAAAAAAAAAAGTTTTTAAAAAATTTTTTAAAATTTTAAAAAAAAAGCGGGTTTCCCTTATACCATCTGAGTGGGTGGGATCATTTTTCTCCCCTCTCAAAAATAGCTAGGGGCCTGGTTTGAGTGCCCCAAAAAAAAAGGGCTTTTTTCCGGCATGTCCCCCTCTTTCACTAAGCTGCGGATAATTTTTTTTTGCATTGGATATTTATCTGGGAAGAAAATACCCTTTAAAAAATAGTTCTACGTTACTATCAAACGATTTGGCCCCAGCCCTTAATTTTTTTGTACCTATATTTAGTTAGAATTGTTTTTTAGTAGGGACAATCAAAGGTGCTGAAATGGGCCCCAAAAACTTAAACCCATTTTAAAAGACCGGGGGGGGATATCGTGGTTTTACCGACTCTGCATGTACTAAATAAAATATTTTTTTAAAAACAAACAATTAAAAATTTCCAGTATCCAAAATAAATATTTGGACATAGGGTGAATAATGAATGAATGAGGGGTCAAACCAGATTTTTTTATAATTTTCCATTAATTAAATTTTTAAAAATAAAAATAGTTATAACAAAAATTAGCGCTTTTTTATTTCGGGCGAAAAAACTGCAAAATGACAGTACCCCTTTAAACCCCCACCCAAAAACCCAAAAATTTTCAAAATAAAATTTCCAAAACCCCAAAATTTTTTTGTTTATTTAAAACCCTATAGATGGCAAATTTAAACAAAAAATTTGCTTTTTTGGCCCCGCAATTCCCACGGGATGACACGGTTTAAAACCTGACTATAGCAAAGGGTTTAATATGACATCCCGCTTGATTTTTAATGATCAGCCAAAAGATGGATGAAAATAAAAGTTTTTTTTACAGCATTTTCGAGGGAAATTTACTCTTGTTTCCCCGGAACATGACATCAGATACGGGGTACAGTAGTGCTTGCATGAATCAGCCCTCTTCGCTGGTGAGTTGCATCTTTGGTTGATGGACCCTCAGGATATCCATCAAAGACAATCACGGCTCTTCCGTAATGCGATGTGACATACTTTGTGTAGGCTTGGGGAGGTGGTAGCGGAGTGGTTAGCGTCTCCGACTGGCGTTCTCGGTGACCCGAGTTCGATCCCCGAAGAAACCCAAAATCTTTCTGCACCGTCGAGTGGCTTAAGAACACCCACATGCCCTGCTCATCCACTCTACCTTCGATTGCGAGTGCATCGGAGGACACAGGGGGGCGGCCTGAGCCTCTAATCACAGGCGTCACTATAAGAATCCTGCCTGCGCCACCACGGGCGAGGACCAACCATCAGAGCCCTCAAGTGAACCTCCAGAGCCTACCATCCGAGCCCTGGGTCACCACTGCCTACAGGCGCTATAGGCAAAACAAAGGCTTGGCATATGTCGGCATACGTAGCATCCCGATTCCAGCTTATTCTATGGAGCAATGCACCACTATCCAGTAAGTATTGTACATCACCTGATGGAGTCAGTAAGTCAGGGGGCATAAACTTTCACAGGGCATCATCAGCCAGTGAAGATTTAGTAGCGAGTCTTGGGGCTCTCCCGTTCTCAAAGAGTGCAGGTGGATAACTGCACAACTCGTATTCATACACTTCAGCAGGATTGTCGTTCCGTGTACCTGCAGTTACTAGTCTTTGGAATAGGAGCTGTGGATTGATGTTGATGACATCTCCTTTGATTTTCACTGCATTGCTGTTACTAGGAGTTACACTTGTTCCTTCTTTTTTAATGTATGTTGTTCAACGGTTTTACCAATCATGTTCTGAAGAACTTTCGTGCCAAATTCTGATGCTTGATCAACATTGACAGATTCATCTGCATTCACTCCAGTAACCAGGTTGTACAGTTCAAGATTGTCGGTGAATGGATTCCTTGAAGACAAGAACCATTTTGTGAGTGTCCGACGAATCTTTTGCCATTCTGGTTGCAGATGTGTCCTTGTGTTGTTCGCTGGTTTCATAGCTGACTCCAGAAAATTATTGCATTGCTAAGTTTATCTCAAATGTATATCAGATGATTGCACCATAACTATATTTACTGACACATCTGAACCGGTTATAATCCATATTTATGTGGACACGCTGCAAATATAACCATGATTATATGCATGAAGTTAACACATTTATTCCATTATTATATTTGTGAATAGTAGGTAGCATGTGAAAGGACCTGAGAAGCCCCAATAGGCAGGATTTTGTTGACATGTTCGGTTATGAATATTGATACCGCACTCTAATTCGACTATTTTGTTTTACATAATGTTTAATTTTCAGTTAACTGTTAACTATCAATACCACACTACATCAATGTGGCTGTGTCTAGCCTGTTCTGCTGAGTTCCATATCCCATATCAACAACAAAAGTCCTTTACCATCACCAAAAGTAGTTTAGGTGCACTGGAAGTGCTCCTGTGGCGGCTATTTTGGATTTAGGCAAATTAGACCATGTTCCCATACTTCAATTCCAGTACACTTTTGATATGTTATTTCAACCATAATTTTGAGTTGATTAAACCTGGAATTATTACTATTGCATTTTGTTAAGGGTTTTTTCCTATTTTTCCCGGACTATTATGGTAAGCAAAGGTCTGCCGTTCGTCGTTCGTCGCTCTACCGCCTTGACTCTCGGTACGGGCCTGTGTTACTTTCATCCCTACACATGATATGGTATGTCGATGACAACTGACACACTATCATTATAAGCGCCAGCTGACACAGGGGATAAAAGAATAGAGGAGGAACAAGAATTCCTCTTTTCTTTTGAGGATGATAAGGTAGAGTTCTCGAGTTCAGCTTTTGAGTAATTATATGTGTTACTATATAATTTTTTTTTATTTAATTTCATTTATTTTTAGAAAAAAATAATTAACATGGATTTTTGTGTCATGATTGGAAAATATTATATATTTTGGATATATTATATATTTTGGTGAAGAGAAAATATTTTTATATGTGGAATGCTGAATTCAATGATGTATATAGTTATCTACTGACTATATTATTTTAGCTAAGGTTGTACGATAATATAATCTATCTGTAAATACGATAATTTTGGTGGCTCGGTACGATGATGTGGGCCACAAAAGTTCACAACCCTGCAGTGCTCCCACTTTTAGGGATTTTGTTCCTATATCGGAACTTTTGGAGTGATTTAGGGAATAATCTAGGAACCTGCTAAAGTTTGGGGAATTTGGGGGAATTTGACTTTTATATTTTTAGGGATTTTCTGGGTACTTCTCATATTTACCAATAATTATTCAAAATTTTGTTTACAAGTAATCTATGAGGGGTAATGAAATTGAATTATATTACAAACTACAAAATGCATGCCGAATATTAAGAAGGATGTCAGGGTGACAGCCGATACAAAGGCGTGGTTGGTAAAGGGTGGTAGTGGTGGAGCTGGGTCTGACGGTCTCGGACCAGGAACAGGACAGGAGCTACTCAGCCTGCTCAGTGTCATCATTCCCAGAATAAGCACATACAGTATGTAAGTTCTATGTATTTGTTATTTTGTTCGTGTGATGAGTAAGTTGTTAATATATTCTTATTGCCTAATGCAAGAAATCAGTCTGTAGGGAAAAGCCTTGGGATTATGGCCTTCGGGTGATCTATGCAAAACATTGCACCCTAGGCTTATATCCTACACATTCATTATCGAAATCTCGACATCTACATCGACCTCGAGGTTAGGACTATGAGGAAGTTAACCCAAGGCTTCCTCAAGTTTCTTCTGGTAGGGAAATTTAAAATATTATTAATCCTATTAGTGATATTTTTTCTTTTCTTCAAGGTAGCCTAATGGCCAGAGATACATTTATTTTAAATATTGCACGGTTTGTGCTGGTACCTGTATGCCAATTTGATTTTGTATTGGTAGCCTAGACCTATTTGCTACCTTAAGTATACTGTTGTCAGAGTGGAAAATTTGTTTTTTAGCATAAGGCCTAACCTAACCTTTCGAATGGATCATGGCCTAATGCCGAATGGATCATGCACCGAAAATTATGGTTATTGCTTCATATACAAGTTTTTGGACTATTTTGATCGATCTAGGGAATGATCGGGTTTTCTCTGGGGAATTTCCTTGAATGATTTGTGGAAGCCCTGCAACACTGTGCTGCAGTGTTGCCATGCCGGTCGAGCGAGGCAGCCTAGTAGCACAGCATGATGTTAAAATAAGCTGTTAATGGGGGACAATAAACGCCAGGCTTTTTTTTTTTTTTTTTTGCTACTCTGCGGCCATTCTTTGCTAATCTAGGGGAGCGAGGTAGCCTTGCAACACAGCGGGATGTTATGATACGTAGCTAATGTGTACATTGGGAGGCAATGAACGTTAGCAGTTTTTTTTCTCGTATTTTATACCGACCGTCTCGCGACTCAGGTAAAATAGTGCAGGATAGCAGAAAAATCGTGCAAATGATGATACAAGCATCAAACTTGGCACACTTGTTCTCCAAGTGATACTAATCAAATCTGCCCGATTGGCCAATTGAAAATACAAGATGGCGGCCATTTTTCACGATGGCCGCCAAATTTGCCTTCCGAAGTTGACGTTTTGCTTATAAGTATTTGTAGTTGTCCGATTTGCATGATCTAGGTGTGGTTTCCTATGTTTTCAAGCCTGCTGAAGTAGATTTCCCTGTTTATAAAGCACACTGACACATATTTTTCTCACTTTACACATTTGTTTATGATTTTCATACGTTTGCATGGCTATGGGGTGTAGGGGTGTAGTGTTAGAGGTAGTACCTTTGTTTCAGCAGTCAGCCACATCCATTGGATGGACTACTGGCCCTGGTCCTCACCACTGGCCCAACTCTCATCTATGGCTCCAAGATGATGCTAGTGCATGGCATCGGCCACACCCTGGTAAACCTGGTTGGCTCGCGGGCTAAACTAGATGAGGGTAGGACACAGGCACATTGGTGACATCACTGCTGTGAAACTCAGCATGGGGTTCAGTGTCAGCTAAGTAGGAAATGTATGCTGGCATCATACTGCAACAACCTACTAGTGTCCCAAATGCTGCCTAATCAACCCCGGATCAGTTAGGCAGCCGCACCTGAATGGACAGGACGTGCCAGCGCGGGAGAGCCGAGCCAAGGATAACGGGGTTTTAGTTATCTGGATGGTGTACAGATCGCACGGGACTTATGACACTGGATGAACGATCGGACTAGGTGTGACAGGAACGAGTAAGACACCAGGTAACAGGCAAAGCTTCCTTTGTGACGCCAGCAACAAGACTGAGCTGTTTCAATTCCTTGCGGAAAAGATGTATGAAGCAGAGACGAAAAGCACAGTCATCGTCACAAAAGGAGAAGATGCCATTAGCAACACAAGGAAGTCTCTGGGTGCTGTGTCCCCATGTTGTCATGAAGAAGCTGACAGTCGAATATTTGTACACGCCAGGGATACAACGACTGATGGGAGCAAGTCTATTTTCATTAATGCTAATGACACGGACGTGCTAGTCATAGCAATATCTGTACTGCCATCTTTACAGGAACTAGGTCTTGAGAAAATGTGGATTGCCTTTGGCCAAGGAGCCAAGATGCGATGGATTCTAGTCCATGAGATAGTTTCTGCAATAGGGCTTGAGAAAGCTAGAGGGATCCCATACTTTCATGCGTTCACTGGATGTGACGTCGTGTCTGCCTTCCGTGGGAAAGCGAAGAAATCTGCATGGCAGACTTGGAACGTATTTGATGATGTTTCTGAAACATTCACTAATCTCAGCCAGCATCCAAAATTGATTCGTGATCTTGACCTGCAGAGGCTGGAGAGATTCGTTGTCCTCATGTACGACAGATCAAGCGCAGCCACTGGTGTGGACGAAGCAAGACTAGGGCCCGTACCGAGAGTTAAGGCGGTAGAGCGACGAACGGCGAGGTACCGACGAGCGGCAGAACCTTCAAATCGTTATAGTGTGGTATGCCATGTATTCCCGTAGGATTTTTGTGCTAAAATTGATTTTTTTGCAGTTCTGGCTTCTATAGGTATCAGATTAACAGAAAAAGATGGAGTCCCAATTTTCAGACCCCTCACCCCCTTTCTGGGGGGTCATTCCTCGTTTGGCACCCCCAGGATTGGTCTCTGGTAACACTAAGCAACAAATTTCAACATTTTCTTTGTTACAGACACGTGAACTACTGATTCCTACTAAATTGCTGATGCTGATGTCAGGTCTGATATCTAAATTTCTCTATCACGTCCAAATTTGGTATAACCGAAACCTCTATTTTTCGTTGTTTTCTCACCCGCTTCTATTACGAAAGAAGCTACTTTTCCATGCCACGTTTTATGCTAGGCATACTTAAATAATGTTAACAGGGTTGTCTTTCCTCCTTTATTCTGGCTTGAGACAGACAGTGGAGTTCCACTGGCGGAGTTACCACCCCTGCGCCCAACCATCCACCCAAAGCGCGTTAGTATTTAGCGATACGTCCGATTTTGCGATACTGTCAAAATCGGACGTAAAATCAATCACTTATTCATCAATGTCCATATTTGAAATGTCCTTCCGAATAGCGTTTGCGCAATCACTGCCATAGCATTTACAGAGAGGAGTACAGGGCAGGCCATTCTTCAAGCAGCTACACCTATTTCCCTTGCATCCTACTTTGCAGCCACATTTGACGAGTTCAACTACAGCTTGTGGGGCAGGCAGGGCATGACATGTCAGTGGAACATACACGCCTTTCTCCAATTTCCATCCATTTTTTTCAATTGCAGGAAGGGTTGGACAATTTTCAGGGTATGACTTGTCCCGCATTGTCATGTAGTTTGCACGCATGATATGGGGAAGCAATGCAGCACGAGTTGGTGGAAGCATTTCCCCTTCCAAGTTCTTTGACCGAACAGCTCCCACCTGAGTGATGGTAGGGTTGCTGGACCTTTTGAACTGTAGACATGACACCACAAAAGTCTCCAACGCTTTCACCTGCGTGGGAAGCTCGTCATTGACCAACTCGGCAGGAATAGAAATGCACCCTAATGCTTTGAAGCAGTCAATGGCAGAGTCATCATCATCAGCTTTAGGTATGCATCTACCCATGATTTCTTTGAAATTCTATGAATCTGCCTCCCCAATCAGCACCTGAGAAATTGTGGAGTCCAAGAAGTCCTTGACATTTGCGACGGCCAATAACCTGCACTCTTTCAAAGATGTCTATTTCCCGTTTCTTTTTTCCTTTGCCTGTATGAAACTTCAAGGATATAGTAGATGCTATCTGTCTGGAGGCGGATAAGATCAAGAAGGAGCAGGAGTACGTCAGTGTCGGGCGACCATACGCAGATCTTTCTGGCAGCACCACAGGCTGTAGAGGCAAGTACTTGGTTTGGAATCAATGTGTCAGCCTCTTCATGTGTATGAGCATACTCAAAACCTAGTCCTTGATATGATCATCGTACACGACAACGAGCACGAATGAATCTTTGCTTGCGAAATAGTCAAGCAGTCCTAGGCCAAACAAGCATGTGAGCTTCCGCTTTGTTTTTGATGCTGAAAGTAACTCCTTAATGGACATGGTGAGCTTCACTTCGGGATGAACTTCGTACTCAATGGATGTGGTTGATCGCTTCTGCCGGGTCTTGTTTTTCAACGACAGATCCAAGTATCGATCAAACACAACACGCCCCTCATCATAGCTTGTCATCATTGTCTCTATGCGTTTGTTGAATGCATCCTGAAGGTGTGAAATCTTCAGCATATTTGGCGTCTTTGTCATACTCTGAAGTACACCCATTGCATCAATGATGAGAACTTTAACTGGAGGATCTTCCTGCCCTATGTCTGGTACTGGAGGAACATCAAGGGATTCAACCGTGGCATCTTCAACTGCATGCATCAGACTGGCCTTTATAGTTGGGATGTACAAAGATCTATCAACAGCACACAGAGAGCGGGGCACTGTTGACATCTCGTACTTGCCAATTATTTCCTCGAATTTTGGCACTAGACCTGGTCGGCTTCCCTGAACAATGAGAAATCTGCCCAGTAAATTACGATCCTCACGCATTTTTGATGACTTTATCTCCAATGCGTACTTTTGATTTATCCATCCAACTTGAGAATGCCTTCAACTTAAACTTCTTCATCTTGTCCCAACCGAGAGATTTGATGTGGTAGTCAGACGTTCACAACGAACTCCTCGAATCGCTTCTGACCCTTTTCTGCATAATGCAGAATATCATGCTTTGCTACCTCTGGCACAAGAGCTGATGAAACTAAACTTTTCATGGTGTCTTCACTCTGCAGGGTTGTCTGTGCAGTGCAACTCTATTGATTGACGGATCTTTATGGCATTCTCTCTTGACCTCAGTGCAATCTGTCCAGACAGCTGGTAATGCTCTGTGCGTTCGGATGACCTGGAAACTTTTGGAAGCTCTCAAGATACTCGTCAACGATACGGGCCGGCAAGGTGTAGTGGTGACGAGTCGATTGAGAGCAGCTTCATCTCTGCTGAGTCCTACCATACCACCGTGTCCCTTTAGTTTCTTGATTTCCTGTTTCGAGTGCCTGATCTGTGGCGAGATTCGTGAAGGGTATCTCTGATTTTGCAACAACAAGTCACCGGACATCAATGCATTCCATGTTTCAGGCTCATTATCTTCCAGCGCATTCATTTGTGCAAGATGGACAGGCATCAGTCGAGCGTAATTTAGAAGATCCCGTGCGAAGAAATACTTGATCAGGTTCTCCAAGGAAGCAAGATAACTCTGCCAGTACCCTGAGCGGCAAGAGCTGACGAAATGAAGAAGGCTTTCCACTTGATCGAGGTATGCTGAAAGGAATTCTGCAAACTCTCCAATGTTTTCATCCTCCTCCAGTGGCTTCACATTTCCAGCGTACCATGATCTGACATATTCATAGTCTTCAGTCATATCGGGTTACGTGAATGAAGCTTGTCCTTGAAAGCATTGCACCGGACACTAACTGGGCCTTTGAAGAGTGATAATATGACATCAAACCGCATCAATCATAATTGCTAGACTGATTGTGATGTGGTATTCGATGCCTCTTTTGTATGCTTTGCCACTGAGATCCCACGAAGGGCTGCTGATGTGTATGCACCACTTTCATGGCACATATATCCAGGCCACTGCCATCTATCGTTTTCCTGAGAGCATGTAAAGCAGCAAATGCAATATGGAGAGCTCCTGCCCTTAGGATCCAATTGGTGTCCCCAACTGACTGCTGAATTTTCAAAGCACGTGAATATAGGTCCAGGTCCAGTGTTATCAAAGTTTTTCTCTGTGGACCAATGACAGTGGCAGAGATTCCCTGGGCTAACCGAAGAACAGTGTAAAGAGTCCCATAGTCAGTGGATGTGGTCTTGAATAATGGAGCGATCACCTCTACATTCGTGCGTGTTGGGCTCTCGGATGACTGGGATACAGCAGAGATTTTGGTAGCAGCCCAAGTTGGCATCACATCTTTCTTGACCAATTTCCCTGGTTGGTTTGCTTGTTCCTTGACTGATAGTATAGCATCGACTGGAGTGCTCTCATAGGGGCACTCTTCCTGATTCCTTTGCATGTCACTGTCCTGTGTTTGTTCCCTCGCTGACTCAGTTTCAGTGAAATCCACAATCATATCCGTGCCATCATCAGTTCCAAGGTAGTTTGCAAGTGCCCAGGTGTGAGTGAAGTCTTTGCTCAGAATATTCTTCCTCTTTCCCATTTCATAGACCGATAATCTCAATGGAGTGGTTTTGATGACTGGTTCTTGCACCATGTTCACGTCAAAGGCCAGAGGCTTTTGTGAGAGAAGCTTTTCTGGTATTTCAGTGGTCCGGTTCATGAACTCTCCATCTTTATCTTGCTGGAACATGACAACCACTGTGCCATGGAAGGTTCCTTGCCCCGTCGTGTGTCTTCCAGGAGGTCATATTATCGATCGCAAACCATGTGTTCAGGCCTTTCCTGATAAAGTTTGGGAGACAAAATCCACCAGCCTCCTTCATCCGCTGGAGAACACTCTGCTCAACTCGTTTCTCTAAGTCAATGATGTGAAGGTAGTCACTTCCAATATACACAGCTGAGAGGTTTTCAACAAGATTCTTGTCACGCACTCTAGAATGAACAGCAAGGGGAAGACCGATTGACAGAGGGGTCTGGACTGTTTGTCGGAAGGCACTGTCTTTCTTTGTCTGATTTTCACCTGGCGATCAGTCCGAGTATTTTGGACAAGGAACTGGCATGAAACGTCGACAGTTTTGTCCACCTCCTGGTCTCGTATTCCGGACACTTTGACAACATGGCTACCAAAGAAGAGTGACTCATGAAGAACTGGAGTAAAGACGGATTTTTCAAAATTACTGAAGCTGCCTGTAAACGACCAACTGCGTTGTTGCAGCATCTCTTCTCGCAGAGGTTGGCGACATTCTTCAGGTGACCAACTATCTCATCATCATTCATCATTGAGGACCTGTAATCCATGGCCATCGTGACTGCAGTGGAGAGCACAAGACGGTCAGGCTCATTCCGTCTTAGTGGTGTGACAAACTTCACTTCTGGAAGGCGCTCACTGATGAGTCTTTTGAGGTATTTCCGATAGTTTCTCACTCTCATTTACATCCACACGGTATCTTTTCAAATTGACAGGTAGGCATCATTTACCTCAGCCATGCTCAGTGTAACATCCTCGTCACTCAAGGTGTTTTGAATAGCGAGGACAATTGTGCATCACATACTGAGCGAATGAGTGGCACATTACTGTGATCTGTCCTCGTTGATATTCGCTGTGCAGAGCGCAAACATGTCCGATGATAGTGCTTTTTCAAGAGCTGATGCGTCGCCGGGTTCTTCAAGGTCCGCTACTGAAACTCTAACATGGTCATCTGGGGTTTTCTGCTTGATCTGTAGGAGTGTTTTACCCATTGAGTCAGTAAGAACACGGTGCAGTGGCTCTGAGTCATTCTTGGGACAGAAGTCACAGTTGAAAATAGACACGCTTGTTCCTTTGGAATAGTCTTTGACCGCTTTGCCGAACAGATCCCACAGCACTTGAAGGTCGCCCCGGTCCTCGTTGGAGCGCAGACAGGTGAATCGGTTCGGGATCTCTTCCTAAGACGTTCAATCTTGTTCTTGTTGACGATAGTTTTCCGACATTCACTATGATACCGAACGTACTTGAGTTCTCCTTCATTTAAACCTGACAAGTAATTTAGTAGTCTATGAATGTCACTTTCAGTATCACCAGAGACACTCTCTCTTGACAGTGTTGTAAAATTTCATCTGTCATGACCGGATTGTTCACCAATCGCTTCTTTTGATGTGGCACTTCTTTAAAGATCACGCAAACTCCGTCTCCTCCGACATATTGGCGATACTAACACGATCTCAGTTCACAGGTATATCTGACTGAGCTCAAACTGCTTCTTCAACATGCCTGAAAAAAAAACTGGAGTTAGACCCTATACTCTGAACCGTAGTGCTAAATCTGACCGGAAGTGCTATAAGGACACTTCCGGTTGCTTTTTGAGTGCTATAACATCGACTCGGCATACCTGAAAACCTACAAAAGGATACTCAAATTATGAAAATCGGTCAATTATTGGCGGAGATAGGTGCATGGTCAGTGCCGGGGGGCCCCAAAAGAGAAGTGACCCCCAAAAGGGGGTTAAGGGGTCTGAAAACTGGGACCCCATCTTTTTCTGTTAATCTGATACCTATAGAAGCCAGAACTGCAAAAAAATCAATTTTAGCACAAAAATCCTACGGGAGCCCTTTTCCTAACATTACATACCGCACTATTACCGAGAGTGGACAGGACTGCAGGGTTGGTTGAGGCCTCACGCGGCACTGTATTGGTAACAGTGTTCCTTCAAACTTCGTTGCCATTGTACGCCTATAAATAGTCTATAATGCGAATTTGCCCATATACTCATCAAAAACCAACAGAATCGTTGCGATCGGCTATGAAGTTAGTGAAATATATATTTAATGAAGTGAATTAACAGTAGAGGCGTGTATACGTAAGTTTCTCTTACCGCACATCGCTAAGAGAAACTTGCTGGCGGGTCTGGCAGCGACCTTGAGGATGGCGGCAGGCTCAAGCAATACCCACCCCGCTACCCTGAACCTCCTGTATTATTGTCACTGAAATCACTTATTGCCGCATATGTAATACCTAATAATCTTATACTTATACTTAAGTACATATTGGAAAGTATATTGTTAACATATCTCTTAATCCCTCCAGATTACGAATGTAATACAAATTCATCGAAGGTTGAGCGAAGACACGGGGATTCCCGTGTCTTCAACCTTCCTCGCTGCTCTTCCTTCCAAAACAAACCCCTTATATGGTAAGCGAAGGTCTGCCGTTCGTCGTTCGTAGCTCTACCGCCTTGACTCTCGATACGGGCCTAGATCTCTCTGCCCGCAAGCAGAGGCCATACAACTCAATTCCACCAACACAGGCAGCCCTCAGAGAACATGCAAAGCGTGCGGTCTATCAGGCTGGGATCATCTGGGGCCAGGCAACCATCTCCAATCCCAGACACGAGCAGTCCCGCTGAATGGGGGTGGACACAGAAAGAAGAGACATGGCAGATATGTTGGACAACACTACCCCCTATTGCAGCGAGCTGTCGGGAACTGACTAAGTGTTCCTGTAAGAAAGGTTGCAAAGGAAGATGCAAGTGCTTTCAGTCAGAGCTCCCCTGCACATCACTCTGCAGCTGCATATGTGAACAGTAGCAGCTGGAGGACCAGTGGCATGGTATGCATAACTTTGAACATTTACTAGCCAGGGCTAGTAAGCTTACGTAATGAAAAACAGACTATCTGGTGGCCATCTTGAAAAATATGTGTCAGTGTGCTTTATAAACAGGAAATTCCACTTCAGCAGGCTTGAAAACATAGGAATCCACACCTAGATCATGCAAATCGGACAACTACAAATACTTCTAAGCAAAACGTCAACTTCGGGCGGCTAATTTGGCGGCCATCTTGGATTTTCAATTGGCCAATCGGGCAGATTTGATTAGTATCACTTGGAGAACAAGTGTGCCAAATTTGATGCTTGTATCATCATTTGCACGATTACTCTCAAAAATTGCTGTTATCTGCCCCACTAAAAGTAATTTTATATCTTGCCTCAATATGATTAAGACTCCTGTAGGTGTGGTAGAGAGTTTGAGAGAATAAGTGTGAGTAGTATACGACACTGGTGGGAATGTGTCCGTATGTGGGCGGTTGGTGCAAGTGTGGGGCATCAGAGAGTAGCAGAGAGTTTAAGAGTGTGTGAGTAGTATACGACACTGGTGGGATTGTGTCGGAGTGTGGGCGGTTAGTGCAAGTGTGGGGCATCAGAGAGTAGCAGAGTGTGGCGGTAGAGAATAAGAGATAAAAAAACAGCTAACTTTCATTGCCTCCCAATGTACACATTAGCTACGTATACCGCTGTGTTGCAAGGCTACCTTGCTCCCCTAGATTAGCAAAGAATGGCCGCAGAGTAGCAAAATAAACAAAAAATTGGCGTTTATTTTCCCCCAGTGTATACATTAACAGCCTATTTTAGCATCACGCTGTGCTACTAGGCTGCCTCGCTCGCCCGGCGTGGCAACACAAATATAAAAAATGTATAATATTAAAATTAAAATAATATAAGACGAACAAAACCATATTAATAAAAATAAAAAGATTTGTTCTGCAAAATTTGGATTCATTCAAAAGGCCACACTTATGGCCTAGAAGGCCGCAGGTTCCCCACCCCTGCACTAGACCATCGCAATTGCCCGTCGTTATTGCCACTGACTATAATCATCCCCCCTCCCCAACACACACACACACACACACACAGTCTAGGGTACTTAAAGTTAAGAATTAACCCGTCCCCGGAGGGTGCTTGGAGATATATATATATATATATATATATATATATATATATATATATATATATATATATATATATATATATATATATATATATATATATATATATATATATATATATATATATATATATATATATATATATATATATATTTGATATCTACCCATAGTATGCCCGTCAGCAACTGTGATGGTTGAGATTAATCTCTAGTGCTATGAACATATTGAAGAATACTGACCAGCACACAGAAGATATGAGCATACACGCACCGAAAGTATTGAAGGCCAAGTAAGACAAAGACAACACTAGTATGGATAATCTACTGATATCCCTGTGATACGTGGGAAGCACCTCAAAAATGGGACGCTCTTGGGCGCGGGGCCTCTTCGCTGACGTGTACAGGGGCAAGCTGGCGCTCGGCCGAGTCTACTATCCATTTCAGACCCGATGAGCCATGAGGCATCGTTTTCGCAAATATCTTCTCAACAACAGTCGGATACAAAATGACAGTTTGGCACAGCTTGTCAGACACCGTCCCCTAATTTATGGCAGTAGAATGCATTGCCAAGTGTGTTTAATGAAGGAGTTTACTTTTTGCTTTTACGGCGAAGCTGGTAAGAGCTGAGTTCGGACATTCGGACTGATTCGGACAGTGGAAGTTTTGAGGTGAATACTTATGACGTGTATCAAGCCACGCCCTCATCCTCCCCTCCCTCCCTCCTTGCCTTCCTCCCCCTAGTACCTCCATACCCACCCCCACCACCTTTGAGGGGGAAGGTGGTACCCCACCTTCCCCCTCACTCTCCCATTTACCTATCCTCTCTTTATCTCTCCCTATGCCACTTGCGTTGTACATGAGATAATACGCCATGCACATATTACTTGTCTATAATGGCAGATAACCCGAAAGTATATGCTAAGTATGGTAGGGTGTCTATCACACGACAGTGATACCTGTTCCAGCGTAATAGACTACCTGCGTGAGCACGATCTGCCATCTGGTGGCCGTCTGGGAACTACCCGCGCAGCTAGAATGTAGGGTCTCGGGGTGTCGGGCTCGACTTATTTTCTATTATTCCCTACCAAACCAGCTACAATTAAGTGTTGTCATGGTCAACATAGGCTTATGCAAAATGGAAATATACGAGTTTTATATTATTCATGGCGTTATAATGAGGATTGTTGGCAAGATAGAAGCATTCGATCACAGGTGTCCCACAACATTCTACTAAATACTGTAAAGGAATGCTTCAAGGCGGGTGTATGGTTTAATATTACCTTCTCTTTGCATACATGGAGGTAATATTAACCCATGCACCCGCCTTGAAGCATTCCTTTACAGTATTTAGTAGAATGTTGTAGGACACCTGTGATCGAATGCTTCTATTTTGCCAACAATCCTCATTATAACGCCATGAATAATGTAAAACTCGTATATTTCCATTTTGCATAAGCCTATGTTGACCATGACAACACTTAATTGTAGCTGGTTTGGTAGGGAATAATAGAAAGTAAGTCGAGCCCGACACCCCGAGACCCTACATTCTAGCTGCGCGGGTAGTTCCCAGACGGCCACCAGATGGCAGATCGAGCTCACTCAGGCTCAGACTATTGGCTGTTGCTTAAGTGCTGTCTGAGTTTTGTTGGGTAATTATACAACCATTGAAAGCTGTATATGACCCTCTTTCGTTCTTACTCTGCTCTTGAATCCCCGCTCCATTTCCACCCTTATTCTTTTCCGACTCAAAACCGATGTCCTATAAATGATCAAGCCACAGCTACCTCATCCCATCATACGCACAACGTGCCCTTCTGGGAAAGAAGGGCACGTTGTTCTACAACATTGAAAGTTCTACAACTTTCAATGGTTGTATAATTACCCAACAAAACTTAGACAGGACTTAAGCAGCAGCCAATTACGCTGGAACAGGTATCACTGTCGTGTGATAAACACCCTACCATACTTAGCATATACTTTTGGGTTATCTGCCATTATAGACAAGTAATATGTGCATGGCGTATTATCCCATGTACAACGCAAGTGGCAGAGAGAGAGAGAGAGAGAGAGAGAGAGAGAGATGATAGGTACATGGAAGAGTGAGGGAGAAGGTGGGGTACCACCTTCCCCCTCAAAGGTGGTGGGGGTGGGTATGGAGGAACGGGGGGGAGGAAGGCAAGAAGGAGAGAGGGGAAGCCGGGAGGGGAGGATGAGGGCGTAGCTTGATACACGTCACAAGTACGTCACTTCAAACCTTCCCCTGTCCGAATGTATACTCAGCTCTTACCAGCTTCGCCGTAAAAGCCAGGAGTAAACTCCTTCATTAAACACACTTGGCAATGCATTCTACTGCCATAAATTTGGGGACGGTCTCAGACAGGCTGTGACAAACTGTCATTTTGATTCGATTGTTTGTTCAGAAGATATTTTAGTGTGTGTGGCCATCCAGCAGCCCGTTGACGTTCAGAGGCAGTCGTAGATCTCATAGGAGGCACGGATGCAGCACCTGCTTCATGGTGTGGAGGCCGTGCCCCAGCTGCACGGCGTGACTGATGGCACGTCCCCTGCCCTGGTCATGGACCTTTGCGAGGGGGCGCTGCTAGAGTAGGTGTATAGTGGGAAGTTCACTCGCCAATCACCATGATCACCAGCACCAACAGTGTCTCCTCAAATGCGAACAATTAGTTACGGTTTGCTTTGAGAACCATCGTTGTCAGACGTACGATAAAATAATGTCAGCCTCCCCCAAGTTCTCACCCACGTAATAATGATAACACAAACAAACAGACACACATAGACAACAAGGCGTTTTCTGCGGGGGTGCAAGATAAATTTCTCTTGCAAGAGAAAACATTTCGCGTGTTCAAATTTCGCTTGCTGTTCAATCATCCTGAGCAAATGATTGCCTACCCGTAATAAATTTTTTGCGGGAGCAAGCGAAGAAGTGAGTTAAGTGCGTCAGCGTTCGGCTGACGTGGCGATGCTTTCTGCTTCAATAAAAGAACGACAAGTGTACTTTCGACGAAATCAATTACTTTCTTATTCTAATGTCTCATCATAAAAATTTGAATCAAATAAGGGAGGTTGCGGCGTGTAATTAAGAATAATATAAACGTCAAAGTTGTATATATTGCTTTATATGCATTCGAACAGCTGGAGGTAAACACTGGCATGTGTGACTTGTCAACAAAGCCGTGTTGACCGAAAATCAATAGTATCAATCAACTACACACACCTCACTCATACCCGATTTGCTAACAATACCATTGGATATTAAGAAACACTGAAAACACTATCGGATTCCTAAGGAAATTTTGCATCGCATTATAACTAATAATTTATAACTAATGTAAGTACAAGTATTCGAAAACAAGGGTTAAGTAAAACAGAGCATAAACATTATCTCCCACTTGTTTGGCTTCATCACCTCATTGCTCAGCTATTTATGATCACATTAAATTTATAAGCACGTTTCCTGAATCTGCACACTTTTCTGATAATGACAGTATAGGATACGTCCCAGTGTGAAAATATCTAGAGGGTCAAAATAGTCATTTTATCATTGTTTTGCTTACATCTCAGCCGCCGCGTCGCCTTCTCATGGAGCAAGCGACGGTCGAACGTTTTCTGCGGGGATACAGCAAGAGAAAAGTGGCCGCTTGCAAGCGAAATTTCACTTGCTCCCCCGCAGAAAATGCTTATAGATAAAGCCGAATAGAAGAGCCTGATGCGTGCTCCTCTGCATCTATAATGTGGTCTTTTGTGTTTTACACTATAAGGTGTTGGTAAATTGGAGGAATGGCAGCTCATCCTGTAGTACTGTATAGTCATGTTAATGGATTTTGTTTCCTTCTAAATAGTATTAGTAATTATTCTTACTACTCGCACAAAGATTTGGCAGATGTTATGTTACGCCACGGAGGTTATTGGTTACTGCAGTTACGGTGTTATGCGAAATCTCTGAGTTGCGAGATCCCTGTTCAGTTAAGGCCATGTCACACGGACACTTTCCGGCATCTTTTGGTAGCAAACGCATATCAGGCATCATTTGACGCATCTTTTGGTAGCAAACGCGGAGTCGCTCATGTTAGTTCTTTTGCCACCAGTACTGGCATCCCTGGGCCAGATGCTGAGAGTGAGCTAGGGCGCCCTATCCACTAGGGCGCCTGTGGTAATGCGAAACGCCCTCTCACCGCTATGCTCAGTCGAGATTGCTGCCTTAGTGGCACCGCTAAAGGCGCTGAAAATAAGGCATGGTCAGACCCTGACTTAGTGAGCTACTGTTGGCCTTTGACAGACATTCATTCATCTTCTGTTTATAAGGCAAATACAGCCTTGTTTCAGTTCCTACAACGTAACAATTGGTGTTTACGTATAATAGTGTTGCAAGGTGTGTATGAATTGATCGTGAAAGACTATATGCGGCACTATAGGGTGTTTTTATAAGCTTATATGCTGGCGATAAAAATGTTGTGTTGTGTGTTGGTTGGCGGGCGGGCGGCGGGCGAAGCGACTAGACAAGTGTCACCAAGGGTGCTCCGCCCGCACTAAAATGTTGTACTATTATACGGTATTATCATACTACCAGATGATATTTAGGACAACTGAACATACCGTCATCTTCACGAGACATTAGTGCATATCATGACTGTATACAAATTACAGTAAACTATACCTATAATAAGATAACGAGAGCTAAATGAGATCGTGTATAAACATTTATTTTCTTTCCCCTTTCTTTATTCAACTCCTCCTTACTCCTGTACTTTTGCTTGCATTAAATTTTCACTCACAGTCTCGGAATCACCACAGTTTTCCGATTATCATGGTATGTGGCACGTCCCAATGCAAAAATATAGAAGTGGTCAAAACCTGTGATGAATGTCATACTTGTGACAAACAGTTTTCGGCGGGCCACGGGGCGAGCGTTGCCTTATTGCAGAGGTGAGGGAGGGAGGGACTAAACTTCTTGTTTTGTTGTTGAAGTGTTCAAGCCTTGTGATTGGTCGAAGCTGCCTAAACAGCGCTCAGACAGGCAGCGTGATTGGCTAGTAGGATTCTCGGACCACACCCACGCATTGGGCTTTGGAGGTGTATGGCAGTGCAAAAGCGCCTGAAATATCGACTGTACATAGCCTTGAGCCGGTGCCTTAGCCGGGCCTGTTACAAAAGCGCCTGAAGACCGGTAAAGCGCTCTTTTCGCCTTACCTCTATGGCACTTCTCAGCATCTCCCCCCTTGTTTACATTTTGGAGCAGCCGATGCCGCGCAAGACTTGTACGAACTACACATTTCAGTTAAATAAAGAGAAATGACCAATCTTGGGTGGTCAAGAGATGCTGTAGCATCTCTATGTGATATGTTTAGGGAAAATAAGTGCTGTATATAGGGAATATAGCTGTAGTGTATAGTAATAGTAATATGGTGTAGATGAGGAGAAAAATAAAGATTAGAGGAGGAAAATAAAGTGTTTGGTAGAGTAGGGTAGGAGAAATAAATAGGTTTTAAACTCTCTATATATACAAGACACGTGTATGATATGGTACATGCGTGCAATTATATTTGTTTTACGTATGATTTAGATATATAGTTAAGTTTTGAGTTGTTGATGAGAAGTTATGACGGAAAATGTTGATAAAAACTGAAATTTATTAGGCATTTAATAGGCTGCGTGTGTTTTTACTATAGAAACGGGGATAATAATGATGTGTTATTTTTACTTGATTTAGGCTTTTAAGCAAGGTTTATTTATGGTTATGAAGGGAAATGTGAGGAGGGAAGGACATTTTATAGATGCCAGTAGAAGCAGAGTAGCTAAGATAGAAGAATAAGATCTTAGCTACTCTGGTAGGAAGATGCTCGTAGCCGAAACGCCGTGTGACAACACGCGCACCTTTTGCCACCAGTACGGGCCAAGGAAGATAAAGAGAGGTAGCGTCATACGCGACGGAAAATAATCATTCGCTGGCAACTTTGACGCTAGGCCACGCCCCTTCTCAATGGTCTCTGTAGCCAGTGCATTCGACATACAATCAAAGACTGACTGAAGAAATATGCATGAACTTAAATTAATATTCACTTAAACTCGATCGCCACTTAAAACTTTGCGAGTCAACTTTTATCATGAAGGGTATCAATAGAAGCGCAATTTTATTGGCTTTCCATTGATATATTTCGTTTTCTGAAAATGAATTAGAACCATGCATAAATTAGCGTTAACTAAATAAATAAAATCATCAAGCGGGTAATTTTCCTGATTGATGATTTTATTTATTTAGTTAACGTTAATTTATGCATAGAGTTAATTCATTTATCAGAAAACTAAATATATCAATGGAAAGCTAATAAAATTGCGCTTCTATTGATACTCTTCATGATAAAAGTTGACATCTGTGGATGAGAGAGAACGCAAAAGTGGGCGGAGCCAAGTGGCTGGAGGCTGGAGCGGCCTGCCGAAAAGGCGAGCATGTTGTTTTCATGTCTCTTTCCCCTTCCCTCTCTCTCTTTCTCTTTTTTTTATTTGTTCTCTCTCTCTCTCTCTCTCTCTCTCTCTCTCGCTCTCTCTCTCTCTCTCTCTCTCTCTCTCTCTCTCTCTCTCTCTCTCTCTCTCTCTCTCTCTCTCCTTCCCTCCCTCCCTCTCTCTCTCTCATTATCTCTTCTCTCTCTCATTATCTCTCCTCTTTCTCTTTCTCCTTCCCTCTCGTTCTCTCTCTCATTATCTCACCCCTCTCTCTCACTCTCTCCTTCCCTCCCTCCCTCTCTCTCTCATTATCTCTCCTCTCTCTCTTTCTCCTTCCCTCTCTCTCTCTCCTTCCCTCCCTCCCTCTCTCTCTCTATCTCCTTCCCTCTCTCTCTTTCTTTCTTTTTTCTCTCTCATACCTGAAGGGGTGAAGGGAGGTATGAAGGGGAAAGTTTAAGGGGGGAGGTATTGAAGGGGTGAAGGGAGGTATTTGAAGGGCGGTAAGGGAAGGAAGTTCACGCCTTCTCGGCGATTCACGTTAGCTCCACCCCTTTTAGTGACGTCACGAGTTGTGACAACTGTGATTGGCTGTTGATATCCCTCGACCACGTACTCTTCCAAATCACGGGAATATGCGGGCGGGGGAGGAAGGAGGGACTAGGCTGCGCCAGCTGAGTCACGTGTTACATCCTCCCCCGCCCCAACACGATGCCACTTAGCCTTTTACAGTATTGTTTATTACAGCCATGCTGTTTTCATGTACTGCTTATTTGGTAAATAAAATGTCCATTAATACCAATTGTGTTGTTATAAGGTAATGTAATGTTCCATTACTAGTAAAGATAATGATTAAACCCTTCATAATTTAACAGAGAGCCAACCGCGAGTACACACTGTGGGCCGTACCGAGAGTCAAGGCGGTAGAGCGACGAACGACGAACGGCAGACCTTCGCTTACTATAAGAGGGATAAAATATACCCTGTAATTTTGGAACGAAGAGCAGGGACGCGGTTGGCGGTCAAGGTTGAAGACACGGATACCCCCGTGTCTTCGCGCCGACCTTCGTAGGAAATTCATGATATATTCCCAATCTTGAGTAATTAATGGATATTAAAAAATGAAAAGAATATAAGGGAATATTTCTATCATTTAAAACTTGCTACTTTTCCTTCCACGGACAAAGCTGAACTTTTTAAAACAATAACAAGATTCCTGAGAGTTGCAGAGGAAAGAACCAGTCAGCGCAAAACTTCCAGTCACTCCTTGCAGTTTTGAAGGCATTTCTCTCACTTAATAGATAAGTTACATTCTATTTCTCATGTTTTATTTATATTCTCGAGTGATTACGTGATTTAAGCACGGTAAGGCCGAAATACATGCGCAAATTAATTAAGACCAGGGTGTGTAAGGTGTGCGACGTGTTGACAATATCCAGTCAAAATATTTTAGTTACCAGGTAACTGTAACTGTATTTCTCATGGTTTTATTTATTTTCATGAGTGATTAAGTGACTTACGCACAGTAAGGCCGCAATACATACGCTTATAAGTTAAGAGCAGGGTGTGCCAGCTAGAGAACCACCTGTTGACGGTAACATTCAATTGTTCGTATATTTTACCTACGCGGTATTATTTTACCCATGACATTCACACATTTTGATGTATGATTCAATCTCATCATTACAAACAACGGTATTATTCTAGTGTTTGCCCATACTCCCCCCCTTCCCCAAAACAAGCTTGGGGAGCTGGGGGGTAGGTGCAGTCAGTTCGTACACCAGTTGTTTCGTACACCAGTAGATTCGTACACCAAAAAATTGTTTTTAATACGAAACCATAGTCGTTTCGTACATTCCTCTCGGAGTTATTTCGTACATGACAATACATCTACATATTTATCCAACCACTGTAACGTAGTATTCACCTCTATGCACTGGCCGTGTGTCTGCCATATGCACTGGCCGTCTGTCTGGCTAGCTGAATTCACGCGGTTACAAGGAGTTTCGTACACAAGTTGTTTCGTACCCAGTTTTTGTTAGTTGTTCCGTACACTGATTTTTAGTTTCTAAGTACAAACCTGGTGTCGCTTTGTAACTAGTAATCAAGTTCAACTCTGAGCTGAGTGTACGAAACGACTATGGTTTCATATAGACTACGAAACAGCTTTAAGTTTTAAGTAGTATCCTAAACGTTCCGTTCTCATCATAAGAATTATTTCTACCCCATTCAACAGCTGTTTGAAATGAAAAATAACACGAGGGGGAAAAAACCCCGTGTGGTTAGGTTACGTAATCAATGCCCAGGTTAGGTTAGTTAACTAGCTGGGGGGGGGGAGCTATTCCCTCCAAGTTATCTACCTATTCTAACCTAACAAAACCTGAATGTAACCTAACAAAGCTATTAATATATATATAAATAAGTGTCAGATGTTTCGTTTCCGCAAATAGATAACTACTGCACATTATACGAACCCGAACATTATAGAGCAAACATTAGTAGTAAGAGCCCGCCAACTCCAGCGGAATATTAACCCAAATTTGCATTTCAAAGTTTGTAATATCTCCACTACATGCTTCAGCAAAAAGTTTTCAGAAGTAGAAATCTATTCTAAACCAAAGTCAACAATAATTTTTGTCTGAGGTCAGTGGATGGGGTGTGTAGGTGCTGCCGTTAAGCAGTTAATTTTTTTTTTTTAATATTTAAAAAAATCTAATTTATTTGATTTAATTCAATTTATTTGATTTAAATATAAATATTTATTTTATTAATTTGATGTTCTACATGAAATCTAACTACTACAGCATATTGTTTACCATATTTATAACTAAAATGGATAAAATATGTGAATTAAAAATGCATATAACATGAATATAACGTATAATGCATATAACAGTACACTCAAAACTGAGGCACCGCCTCGCTACAGAGAAGGCAGCAAAACTTGTTTTCCTTTTGAAGTCCATGAATAAGCACACTCCTCCTCATGATCATGATGATGCTTAAATTCTTTGTTGGATCTAACCAATTAGATTAAAGTGGAATTTGTTTATTATATGCAGTTACAAAGTACTTTCTTTTAGCCAACTCTGGACAATAAACATTATGAAAAAGGAATTTGTACTATTATGGGTATCTTTAAATTTATCTATACTTTTTCTTTATAATGCTAATTCCACTATACACTATACATTGATTTCAATAAATAATAATGTTATATCAATTTTGTTGTAGTAATAATTACTTTGGCGGTTAAACAAGATAATTATGTGTTTTGTTTGATAATCATTATGCATATTAAACTTTGGTTAATATCACTTCGGCTTTTAATGAACAAAAGTAACATGCACATTCAACTTTTGGTTATAGTAGTGTGACTTTTGTACAGTACAACAAAAGTATATATATATATATATATATATATATATATATATAATATATATATATATATATATATATATATATATATATATATATATATATATATATATATATATATATATATATATATATATAATAAATATATAAGGGAGAAAAAAATATTTCTGCTACATAGTTGAAAACAGCCACCTGGCAATTTGCTATCTAAAAGTGCCACAGTGGATTCACCACACCACTCATTTAGTCTCATTATGATATAATTATACTACAATGATAAAGTTGGTGTTCATAAAGCCCATTTGCTTAATTTTCCTTCTTTCCCCTCTCGTTTTCAAATAATGATAAGGTTATGATTTAAATCAGTAATTTGAAAAAAAAATCATTTGATTTAAATCATGATTAAAACCAGTGATTAAAATCAACTAGATTTAAATCAAACTACCCTGGTCTAAACTAATAATAAATAATAAATAGTATAATATCTATATAATAATTATTTAATATTATAATACTTAGGTTCAATCCCTTGAATACTCAGCTGAAATGTATAATATTTAAATAACAATTTGTAGAGTTATATGAAAATTCAAGAAATTGGCAGCAAGTATCTTACGTCTTTATGTTTTTGTCATAAAAGTGAGGATTGCTCACACAGTTTATGTTGAAGTATTTATGCAGATCATCATAATTATTTTTTTTTAAACCAAATCCTTTGGCATGGCGGGTATGAGACCCATTCTTCGTGGTGTGGGCCACCTGGGAGAGCTCGAATTGATGGACGAGTTGCCACGGCACCGTCGCTTCCCGACTCGTGGAGACCCCTTTTTGGATGACACGGAGGGGGAATTCATCGCCAGCTACCGACTCTCCAAGGAGGCCACTCTCAATTTGTTTTCTAAAATTGAACCCTTGCTACCAATGTCACAGAATAACAGGGGTACGTAACCTCACAGCTGTTTACTGGATCAGTGGATAAATTTGGAGTAACTCTCTGTGATAGCCTGATAGGTACTGTGTTTGAGCCCTGCTCAAGGCATTGCATTATTTACCTGACAAACCCCGGCAGTTACTTCTCCCATTGAGCAAGAGGATAGGATGTGTTGCGTGGAGGTCCAGACCCTTGCCGACTCTCATCATGAAAGTATTCCAATGAATACTTTTTTGCGCCCCCTCGCTAATCCACACCGCGCCCCGACGTCCGCTCAGCATATGGCGATAGTTTCTAAACCTCTTTCAGACAACGCGCGATCATTTCACATCAATAGCCAAGACCTAGTGTACCCCCCTAGAGTCGTGGCCCAAAATCGGCAGTGTGAACCTTTAGACTAAGGCTTAAACCTTTAGAGGGAAGAATTTTATTTTACTTTCAAACAAATCTGTTCCATATTTTATATAATCATCAAAAGGAATAGTGAAAACCCTGTTAACCTCATATCTTCAAGCAATGTTTTTTGCTCCAATTTGTCAACTCTTCCATCTCCATGTCTATATATGATGTGTTGTATTGTTACCATATCATACCCTTGATTATTATGTCCTTCAAAATGTATACTTTACATCCACTACATACACTCCTGACACTTTCTCAATATTCGTGTCTTGTTACTTTCATTTACATATCCTATTATGTACTATTAATTTTCTTTCAATTTCAACTTCAATGGAGCATTTTGATAATCATGTAAGCAATTGTATAGTGTGTGCTTCACTTTAAGTAATTTTTTTTTTTCACAACAGGGTGCCGGAGCCCACCAAAACTTCAGTTGCTGGTAACTCTCTGATATTTTGCCACTGGTGATCTCCAGCTATCTATAGCAGATTGCAATGAAATGTCACAACAGTCTGTCAGTCATTATGTTAAGAATGTGACTTACGCAATTTGCCAGTTAGCTGCTGAGTTCATCAAGTTCCCGAGTCCAGCGGAGGAGAACACATTGATGAGGGACTTTGAAGAAGTTGCTGGAATGCCGGGGATTATTGGGTGTGTTGATGGAACTCTCATTCACATAAAAAGTCCTGGGGGGCCAGATGCGGAGCTTCATCGAGGAAGAAAAGTTTTTTTTTGCCCTAAATGTGATGGCAGTGTGTGACGCAAATATGGTGATCACGAACCTAGTAGTTAACTGGCCAGGCAATGTACATGACTCCAGGGTTTATAGAGAGCCTGGTTTGTGTGCTGCTCTGGAAAGAGGGGAGTACAGAGGAGTATTGCTGGGTGACAAGGGCTACCGATGTGACTACTACCTCTTTACTCCCCTGCGTAACCTTGTGACTGCCAAAGACTATAGATACAATGCCGCTCATGCAAAAACCCTTAACCTGATTGAGCGCACATTTGGCATCTTGAAGCGGAGGTTTGGTGTTCTTGGCAAATGTTTGCGCACAGAGCTGTCAACCCCAAAAAAATAGTACAGCTTGTGCCATCCTACAAATATTGCAAATTAAACCTCCCTTCGAAGAGGTAGAACTCAATGATGAGTGTATAAAGATTTCCGGATGGTGGTAAGTTGGCCCTCGTGGAGAAAGAAGGCTCTATACATAAGCGAACATTTTTAATGCCCCCACTGTATACGATTGATTTTGTGAACATTGTGTGTGTTACTAATGCTGGCTGCATGATGGAGGCTGGTTTGCCCCTGGAGGAGCGATTGTGTCCTTGTGGACAGGTGTCTTCAAATGGCTTTGTAATAGTGGGGGGTGGGGTTCTCCTGCTCCCGGGGGCCCTTGCAGGGACAGTGTTGTGTTGTGTAGTTAAGGATCTTGGTTTTCGAGTACCGCCCAGCTGTGCTATGATTATTTTTACCAAGTGGTGATTATTAGTTTAAAAGTGTTTGTCGTGTTCCTTGCCTGTTATTGTTTCATGTGGGGTTTTCAGGGGGCGGGAGTAACTATGATTCTCTTAGAGTGCGATCATGCCACCTCTTTGAGGGTTTCAGTGACAGCATGAGCGTACTATAAGCAGTGACACTCTTGAGGTTTTGTAAGGTAAATTAATAACGTCATTAGGGGACATAGTAAAGGTTGCACCTCCACGTGGCCGGTGACAGGTTGGGCCCTGCTCAGAAACGGGGCCGCGGCTTAGACAAACCTCCGCCGCATCGGGGGGAAAGCCTTGGTGCGGCCCAATGTCATAGTTCAGTGTTAGTACAGCGTAAAGCTTTAAAGGGCGAGGCTCAACAAAAGGCCCTCTCTTCGACTGTGACCTCCTGCCTGCGTGGAGCTATCCGCCAAATGGGAGCGGCGGGTATGTATATCGTATATTGTGAAAATGTTTAGCGAGTGACTGCTTGCAGGAACACTTGTTATGACTTGCCCTTGAGCACTACAATGTTCACTGTGGTGAAACACTGTAGCGGATCCCCCTACAACCGTAGGAGGGGAGTTTGTAAGCAGTCTCCCCCTACAAACTACATTCTCCTACCCTGCTCCACAGAGAAACGTGGGGTTTGCAGCCCAACTATTATATTTTTTATTTTATTAATGTTCTTATTCATTTTATAATTCGTCCTCTTTATATTATTTTTACCTTGTAACCAATATTTAACCACAGTAACTCACCAATCTCAACCAACACCTTTTACTCAGCGCGCCCCTGCATTAGCGCTTTGAGCATAAATCAATGTAATATTTTTTGGGTTAATCTGTTTTTTTATTTATATGTTGATGTTTTTTCGGGGCGGGGAGTCGCAGCAATGCCATGCTGTGCGCCCAGCCGTGTTTTCCCGCCCAGCCAATGGGGCCCGTGAGCAGCAGCCTGTCGATACGCCCAGCGGTGCCCCAGCGGGACGTCGCGACCCAGTGTGAAGCCCGTGGGGGACAGACCCCGCCCATGGAGGACTCCCGCTGTCACTGTCTGTTAAACATGTGACCTGCGACCAGCCTGCCCCGCTCAGGTCGATGCGGGGTCAATGGAGCACAAGGTGTACACCCTCTTGATAGAAGGCTGTACCCTTCTACTGGAGTACGAACACCTGCTAAGCAGGAAGAAGCTGAAGTTGGTCGCTTTATTCGCATGAGCCGCACTCGGTACATCCCTGCGTGGGGTGAAGAGTGGTGGCATGGAGTATGCCGCTGCATTGAACCCGCAGCTTTGGCCTTTACCCTGCCGGGTACAGGGTCCCGCCCACCGTTCGAACGATGCAGTGGTTAGGGTACCTAGGGTTTGGGTTTGAAGTTTCACACCGGTAGATCAGAGAAGAGTAAAAAGTTAAAAAATGAATCAATATTTTAATTTGACCCTGTTGGCCAGGTCAAAACTCACGGCCAGGTCCTCCAGAGTTGCTTTGATTGTATACGCTTTATTTTATTATGTTTTGATTAATTTTTTGTTTGTTCATTTACTATTTATTTTTACTGTATATACAGTCATAAAATACATACGTTTCATCGTATGACCAGTGACGCAGGTGACTCATCGTCACCTCGCCTCACCGAACCCTCCCTTTAGCTTGACGGGAACTTCTCACCGCGGCTAAAGCCGCTTTGAACTTTTTTGGGGGGCAGCAATTATGTTATTTATGTAAAATCTTGTACTGATATATATATGTGTATGTTATAATTGAAACAATAAACCTTTACAACAAATTAAAAATTAAACATAAACAAGATGAACCATCTCAACATCACGCAGCAACATATGAAGACCCATGGAGGGACACAACATCAGCCCCTTGGAAACGCGTCCAGCCTCCAGCCTCCAGCCCAGAGAACACCTCCCTCACTCGCGCTGAGGCCGCCCCTTTAAGCGCCCGTGTGTGCTGCTAGGGATGCGTGTACCGGGACCTCCTTGCAGTGAGATCCCGCCCGCTTCACCCCCACCTTATTGTGACGACCACAGTCACGGGTGACTGTTTTCGACACAGCCACCACCACCTCGTGGCATTAAAAGAGTTTTTGAGATGACTTTTTTTTGGTGCATACGTTTGGCCCCTAAAAAGGCGATTCATTACTCCGTACGGGATGGATTGGAAGTTACCCCCCTTCCTGCGAGTTTTGGATCTTTCTTTTTTAGGACGCCGAGGTTTAGCAGGCCTTTCTCTTACTTAATTTCTTTCCCTCTACGCTTGGTGAAAGACCCTCGGGACCTGAAAAAAGCCCGTGTCTGGTCGGAAACCCCTCGTGGAGGCAGCACCTCGGCTAGTGGTGTTTTGTGCTGTTTCCTGCGGGTCGGGGCACCCTGCAAATGCGTTAGGAACCCGTGGATCGTGCGGTCCAATCAGTTGCGGGGCCAGGAAAAGAAAGTTTTTTTTTTTGAGCAGCTCTTCTAAAAGCGCTCCAAGCAAATACGGGCCGCAACCCCTGCAGAACCTCTTATCTCCGAGCTGACAAACATTCCCCCGCGGGAAAGAATTATCGGTACCCGGAAACATCAGGGGGGAGGCGCGTCCCTTCACTGTCCCCCCCGAAACCAGTGTTTTTCCCCCCCGGCTCCCCCGCTGTACCCCCCCCTCTATTTCCCCTCCCCTCTGCGTCCCCACCTTTATTCTCCTCCCACCCCGGGTGTCGGAAGTTTTCTGAAAACCTCCCCCCCTTTCCTCCCCCCATCCGCTATTCTAAAAAACTCCCCCCTGTGCATCAGGTTTTCTCGCACCCGTTTATTCTAAAAAACCCCCCACCCCTGAGACTGTGTTCCCCCCTCCCATTTTTCTGAACCCCCCCACCCCTGTGATTGTTTTTTCCCCCCACCCGCTATTCTGAAAACTCACCCTTGTGGCTCAGTGTTCCCGCCCCAAATTTCCCATTCTGAAAAACTCCTCCCCCCCGGAGACTGTGTCCCCCTCCCGTTATTCTGAAAACACCCCTACCCGTGTCTGTGTTTCCCCCACCCGCTTATTCTGAAACTCACCCTTGTGCCTCAGTGTTCCCGCACCCCATTTTTTTCTAAAAACTCCCCCACCCCTGAGACTGTTTTTCCCCCTCTCGTTATCCTGAAAATCCCCCTACCCCTGTGTCTGTGTTTCCCCCCACCTCCCTATTCTGAAAACTCACCCTTTTTGGGGCCTCAGTGCTCCCGCACCCATTTATTCTGAAAACTCCCCCCCCCCCCTGAGACTGGTTCCCCCTCCCTTTTATTCTGAAAATCCCCCTACCCCTGTGTCTGTTTTTTCCGCCCAACCGCTACTCTGAAAACTCCCCCTTGGCCTTCAGTCGCGAGTGAGTCACCGGCGAGGTCAGCCCGGGTCGCTCCGTGAGCCCCGTTTGTGCACCCCGCGTGACCTTCCCGACCAATGTCTTCGCCGCACGAGGTGACCGCGCCTGTGTCGACACCCGACTTGAGACTGAGACTAGTGCGAGTGTGAACACGCCAGAGAAATGATCACACGCAGTGCTGCACCTGCAAATGTTTCCCCCCGCCAGGGGTGGGGAAGCGGGCTTCGGAGCCCCCCCTCCTGTCGTCCCCCCCTCCCAAACACTCGACACCAAAAGAGATCGACCGTAGTCCCGAGCGCGAGCGCGAGCTTGCTAGCGCCGACGATGCCTACGACGTCGATGATGATGAGAGTGAACCACCACTCGTCATCGACATGTCCGTCAGGAGCGAGGGACCAGCGGAGGCCGCGCAGGGCAAGGACTGGACCACTATGGTTAACGGTCGCGGCCGCCCCCCCCAAGTTCAAGCTGGGAAGCCTGGAGGACCAACCCCAGCGCCAGCACTACCTGGCCTCACGGCCCTCGAGGACGATAACCCGACCCTGAGATGGAGGTGAGGCCCAATCTCTACGGAGAATGCATCCTCACCCCAAGGACGAGGAGTCTGGGGCGCCCTGCGGCGGCCTCGCTGACGAGGGTAATAGGTGCTCCCCCTTGACCCTAGTGTGAGGAGGCACAAATTTAGTGCTGGAGCGCTACCTGTTGACTTCCCACTCGTTTTGCAGTGAAGGCACAACCCCATGTGGTGTCCGCCACACGGCTGCGTGCTGGGACAACATAGTCACGAGGCAGGTGATGATTGTCCAGGGGGGCAGCCACCTGCCAAGCTGGCCCTGCGTTCCTGGGGCCCACCTACACCTTACCCCCCTACCGGAGCGACCCCGGTGAGGGGGGCCTAAGTGCCAGCGACTTCAACCACCTGAAAAGTTAGGTGCAAGCACTCCGTCAGGTGTGGAGTGTGTAGCCTTAAACCACCAGACGGAGGATTGTATTGGCCGCCACAAGGCCAAGGAGGCCACCACCGCAAAGTGTCCGAATTGCGGGAGGAAACACCACGCCTGGAACCCTCAGTGTCCTGAGAGGCTTCGCAGGATGCCTCAGCCTCGCTGCAGCACCAGCTTCAGGCACCACGGCGGCAACACCGCCATCATGAAACAAGCGGACAACCACAGCAACAACAGCGGCAACACGCTTCATCCCTGCTCCCCTACCAGCCAGGCCAGCCTGTCAAGGCCGTCAAACAGCCTGCCCCCCTAGCCCCCAGGGCCCCCAACCCCAGGCCGGGGGTTTGGGTGGAAGGGAAAGTGAAGCGCAGCTGACAGTATCAGTGGAGGGGCGGCTACCATCACCCCCCCCCGCATTTTCCCCCCCCACTGCCTTAAACGGGAGACTGGGGACCAGGTCCCGCCCCACACAGGAGTCGCCCTCAAGGTCACCCGCCCACCCAGCCCCCTTTCACCTGCAGTGGCCTGAAGCGCCAGCGCCCAGCGAGAGCCAAACGGACGTCGCGCTGCCTCATGCCACCGCTACGACAACATTCACAATTCAGCGAGGGGACGCGTGCAATTGCTGATTGCATCATCGTCCGCATGATGCATGTTATGAGGAGGCTCCTCCATCGCCGGAGCTCGCCCCTGCCACCGGGAGGAAGTTGACGCCCTCCTCCCGAGGAGATTGAATCAGCCATCATGACGGCGGCCGTCAGTCCCCGACCACCACAGAGGGGTCCAGGCCAGCATCCATCCTCCCAGCAGAGAACCATCGTCCACGCGGACCACGCTGACAACGGGCACCCCCCATGCGGCGCCGCCGGCGGCCGCCCCAGGCTCAAGGGTGCTGCAGTGGAATCCCAGGGCCTCCCCCCCAAGAAACATCAGGTGCTGCAGGCCATCTTCGAGGAGGACCTTGACGTGGTTCTCCTACAGGAGACGCTCACACCTGCTGACTTTAAGCGGCGCATTGCGGGCTACAGTCTCCACTCGCTCCCTGCCACTGAGGGCACCCGTGGCTGCGTGACGTGGGAGGAGCGCCATCCCTCACCGCAGAATCACCGACCCGGCGCACTGTGGAGATGGCGTGGAGGCCTTGGCGGTGGGGGCTGCACGTGGGAGGACTCGACCTCACTGTGTACAACCTGTACAGGAGCCAGCGACACCAACTGGAGGCAGGGGAGCTGCTCAAACCTGGCATCGCACGCTAGCCTCCTAGTGGCGGGCGATTTTAACGCCCACCCCCCCATCCTGCAGTCAGTGTCGGCAACCAACCTGACTGGGTCGTCCCTAGCAGTGTTGCTCGAGGAGGTCCCCCACTTCCATCTCCTCAACACCGGGGAGCCCACCCACGTCCGGAGGGGCGACTGGACCTTACCTTGGTGTCGGGTGACCTGGCGGCCGGCGCATGTGGGGAGGTGCACCCTACGCTCACCAGTGGACCCACTACGCACCCTCCCACCCTCACAGGGGCGCCGCCGATCCCGCTACGCCCTTCGCCGCGATGGAACATCAAGAGGGCGGACTGGGCAAGTTCAAGGTTTCCTTGACGAGTGGTGGGTCACTTACGAGCCACCCAACGAACCTGCACCAACAGGAGAGGGACCTCACGGCAGCCCTTTAGAGGGCAGCCGACGCAGCCATTCCTAAGTGCTCCTCCGGGCCGCCGCCACCGCCCGACTGGTGGTTCTACAACGAGGAGTCAGGAGCACAACCACCGAGTCAACCTGCACAAAAAGCTGTATAACGACAGCCCAAACCCACCAACCTGCGGGTGTTGCAGGATGTGGTGCTCGCGCTCGGCAGGGTGTCTCAGCGGGCCAGGGAGGCCAAGTGGTTGGAGTGGTGCGCCTTCTTCAACCAGCAACCTCCCTCGGCCAGCTGTGGAGGAATGTCAGGACGGCTTCCGGTGCCGCCCCGCACCGACCGGCCGCCCACCCACACCCACACCGAGAGGCGGGAGAGACTCATCGGCGTGTTCACCGCGCGAGGCTCCAGCGCCAACTTCCTCCTCGCACACGCCACCTCCAGCAACAGCTCGGGCAACACCGCGTCGAGGCTATCAGGAAGCGCGAGGGGATCCTGACGTGACGGACCCCCTCTTCACTCGCCAGGAACTGTCGTCGGCGAGGAAAAAAGGGGGCGACACAGCTGCAGGGACGGAACGGGGTGACAACTCCATGCTCGCTCATTCCCCGGGCCTGCCGGGGACGCCGCGCTGCTCGCCACGCTCAAAAGCGTCTTGGCTGGCAGGCCACCTGCCACCACGTGGAAGGGGCCGATATTCAGCCCATCCCCAAGCCCATGGAGCCCACCAAGCTCAGGCCTATCTCCCTCATCAGCTGCAACGGCTAAGACAGCCCAGAGATGGTGCTCTCGCGACGCAGTGGCGCGGGGGGAGCCTCCACCCTCACGTTTTTTGCTTCACCCGCGGCGTGGGCACAGCTGACAGCCTCCTCACCCTGCTGACTCAGGCCCCAAAAACTGCCCCACAGTCACAGTCTTCCTCGACCTTGAGAAAGCGTTCGAGCTGGCCAGTCCTCACGCTATTCTCGCCCACCCCCGCGAGGAAGGGGGTCCAGGGAAGGGCTGCTCGCCTGGCCCCGAGGACTACCTCCAGCACCGTCGGGCCAGAGTCAAGTTCCAGGGGCCCCAAATCACGCTACAAGGAACTGGAGAACGGGACGCCCCAGGGCGGCATCCTCAGCCCGTTTTTTGTTCAATCTGCTGATGGGGGAGCTGGTCGCCCTGCCTTCCAGGCTGGCACCGTCTTGCTCAGCTACGCCGACGACCTGGCCCTCGTTGTTTACCGGGCGGGTGACAGGCTTTGCAAGACGCAGCGCGCTCTCGACCTCATCACCCCCAAGTGCGAGGAGCTGGGCTTCAAGATCTCGGCGCAAAAGTCCCGGGCATGACTATCAAGGCAGCCAACCCAGTCCCGTCAGCTGTGCGTCCAGGGCATCGGCCTGGCCTGGACTGACTCCTACCTGTACCTCGGGGTGTGGCTCGACAGGTAGCTGTCGTTCACGGCGCAGCTTGACTACTGAGGGAAAGGACGCAGGTCAGGGTGAACGTGATGCGGGCCATGACGCGGCTTAACGCCCCGGGGCCACCTTCTCTGTCCTCCGCCTGTACTATGTGAAGGCTGTGCGCTCCCTGGTGGATTTTTTGGCCCCTGTCATCATCGCGCTCTCCCCCAGTCAGCAGGAGCGGCTCGAGGTGCTCCAGAACAACGCCATGGGACCATGCTGGGGGCTCCGAGATGGTCCAGCGCCTGCGTAATGCAGAGCGAGAAACCCGATTGGTGCCCCTCGCCACCAGGTGCAGTGCATCATGGCCTGTCGCGTGGCCAGAGTATTCCGCCGCGACGTGGAGGGCGTGGCGCAGAGGAGACTCCGGCTGGCCATGACGCACGGCATCGAGTGCCTGCGCGGCAAAAAAGTGGCTCTCAACACCTCCGCTAGCACCCACAGCCTCATTCACGCGGGGATCAACCCGGGCCGTGGCGGGAGGCCGATGTCCCCGCCCCACCTACAAAGCTCCGCCCCCGTGGGGGCTCCCCACCGCAGAGTTCCCCCGCCACGCAGTGCCTGCCTGTAAAGCCATGTTTCACCACCCGGGAGCTGCGGCAGCACGCACTGATGGCCATGGCCCGGGCGCCGAGCGGGACAGCCCTGTATACTTCACTGACGGCTCGGTCGACCCGGATAGTGGCAGAACAGGTGCCGCGTTCGTCACCACGGGGGGACCCGAGCTGTCTTGGCGGACGTCTAACAACTGTCCACACTCCCGAATGAGCTGGTGGCCATCCAGCACGCCCTCGAACATTCCTGCACTGCCGGGAGGCAACTGTTGGTAATACACACCGACTCCTGGACGGGGTGCAGACCCTCCAACAGCCGCATCCCAAGGACAACGTGAGGCTCCCTCACCACCATCCTGGGCAGCCTACAGAGCCCTTGCGCGCAGGGAAGGCGGTCAGGCTCAACTGGATCCCCAGCCACGTAGGGGGCCGAGGTAAAGAGGCGGCGGGACGCGGCCGCCAAGCGAGCCGCCAGCAGCCCCAGCGTCACCATGCACGTGCCTCCCCGCCTACAGCAGCTCAAGGCGCAGCGAGACGGGCCCCAGCACACTGCGCTCACCAGACCACACCGAGAGCTGGAGGCCAGGAAGAGGCAGGCGGCCTGGTACGCTGCAGCCACCGACTACCACCCACCGGACGCCACCCCGCAACAAACCCCGGGCAGATGGCGCACTACTGCAGCGTGTGCGTCTGGGGTTTCTGCACCCCGAGAGGAGCTGCAGGAGGACTTCGAGGGGCAAGTGTGCGACCACTGCGAGATGCACACCCTTCGCCCACTGGTGCACTACCTCCTGTCCTGCCCCACCACCGCCCCCCTGAGGCCCGGCCCGGCCCCCGCCGCCCAGCCTGCAGGGGGGGGGGGCTGCTGAGTGGGCGTGAAGGCAGGGCCGCCCTCATGGTCCGCCACACCCCGAGAGACGTGATGTTGGGGGTGCTGCGAGCAACGCCCCCTCCTCGCTGACACACCACGTACCCACACCCCGCCGCGCCCGGCAGGGTGACCAGTGACGCAGGTGACTCACCGTCACCACGCCTCCACGCGACCCTCCCGTAGCCTGACGGGATACCCTCCTCACTGGCGGGCTGATGCCCGCTTTGTACTTCTTTGCTCCTGCATATGCAATTCTGTACATGCTTGTATTGTGTGTGTATGTCCTGTATGCTTAATTGTACAATAAACCTTTACAAAAACAAGTGGCCAAGGCCACTAGGTCTCTCGAGTGAGTGTAAATTTAGGCTTCAATCTCTTCTCATAACTAAAGTTACGCATCCCTTGAATGATTTTGGTCATCCTTCTCTGCACTGGGTTAGCTGGTTAGGTTACGTTTATGTTTGGTTACGTTAGATTTAGACTATGTTTAGGTTTGGTTTCGGTTAATGTTAGGTTTAGGATAATAAGTTTGAGATTAGTTTTGTTGAGTTATTTAAGTAAAATAAGCAAATATGTTTTACTGCAGTTTAATTAATCTAATTATAGTTACAACCAATACACGGACGGTGGTTTTAAGTATCCTGAACATTGCGTTCTCATCATAGAGTATTCATAACAGCTACAACAGCCGTCGGAAATTAAAATGAACATAAGGGGTCTGTGGGGGTGACTCTCCCAGTGTGGTTAGGTTAGGTGATCAATGCCCAAGTTAGGTTGGTGAAATGGCAGGGGGGTCTGTGGAGGCGCAGTACACCCCGTCATGTCAATAGAAAGTATTGGTTGAAACTGCATATTTACCATTTAATGCATTCCAAAGCACGTAGTCATAACCGTCCTCAACTTATAGATCTGACAATAATTTGCCTACGGTAGTTGGCGGTGTAGCGATCTGACTAGCTAGCCTTTGCCCGAGTAGCTACACTGCACAAATACGCGTCACTCACGGAACTGAAGCACTGCTCCCTGGCAGGGCTTGAAAACTAAATATTTTTTCAAACGGTTCGTTCCGATCAGAAACAGTATTATCAACGTTTCGTTTTTCGTTCCTCCTCCAAACATAACGTTCCTAAACCGGTTAGAACGAAATGAAAACCGGTTAGAACGTTATTCTCGAACAATGTAATGAATATGGTATTAGCCCTAAAAATAAAAATGCCTATACAGGACTACATTTTTATAGATGGTAATAAAGCCATACATTTATTTCATGGTGCATAGTATCCAACAAAATCAAACCCTTAGGCGGGGTTCACACTTCATGTTTTTGCTGTCCGTGTCTACGTGGGCGTGGCGATCAGTGAAGGTCACAGTGACGTCACCCCGTCACTCCCGCAGTCCCGGAGAAAGATTTGGGTGCTCCGCATAATGTGAGCCTGGACGCGCGTCTCAAGATCAGTGACGTCATCACTGCTCCAGCAATATGGTGGTCGCGGGGAGCCTGGTTCACACTACACAGGCAGGGAGTGACGTCACTGTGACGTACTGTGACGTCACTGATGACAAGACGCACGTAGACTACGGACAGCAAAAACGTGAAGTGTGAACCTGGCCTTAGATGTCGTAAGAACTATATTATTATACGACTTAAATAAGGCAAAACATTTACATATACAATACAGGAAGCGTAGTGTAGGTGTATGCAATCTCAGTCGTCGTAAAGACATGAATCACTAATTATTTATTAATATTCTAATCTGGTAAACTATATTAATTCGTAATATCACCTAGCCCACTAATTAATAAACTCTAATCATGAATTCAATGACTACATGTGGTACTCCAAGGACTCGAACTTAGGACACTCACACCGAAATTCGGCGCACCAAGCATTGGGCTATGAACACAGTTAAAAATAAGGTTATTAACCGTTTACAGGGATTTTAAAATAGCGTTTTTGCTCCGGAAAATTAAATATGTTAACGTTTTCGTTTCCGTTTTTGTTCCGAGCATAATTTCGTTCGTTTCGGTTTTCGTTTCCGTTCCCTTAAGCCGTTTCTAAGCCTGCTCCGGTAAATAGTTGTTTGACAATGTATACCAATTGTTATCCTGGGTAAACATGGTGGAAACTGAATGTAGAGCAATGTAATTAAAGTAGAACATAGAACATTTCAAGCGAATGTGCCTTTGTCTAGATCACTATAACCTACCCTTATACTGAAAACACATGTCTCCCTGGGGTAATAGTTTGTTTGACAATGTACACTGTCAACAACTTTCACCCATGGAACAGTGTTTCAGTGCCGCGCGTGACGCGTATTGGTGACAGTGTAGCACTCGGGCAAGCCTAGCTAGAACAGATCGCTTACAGCGGCATCAACGTCCTGCTGAATATTTACGCTTTCGACGGATTACTCCTATGTTCCCTGGTGAGGTCCTATGATGCAATCACAGACGTGGGCACGCTGACCTGTCCTTCTGACCAGGAAGGCCACAGGTGGGACAGATGACAGCGTGTTTGCGTGCAGGGGAAGAGGCCAGCGGGGTGGGCAGGTCAGGGTGTGCCTTTCAGGCGAGGAGTTGAGATTGGAACACTATACTGGGGCGTGGAAGCTTGGGCACTGCCCTTGAGCAATTGTCCAGTAATTTCCAGTGTTCCTTGCGCCAGGGTCGAGTGAGGACAGGGGATAGACGGCAATGTGGTGTAGCTGAGCTGTGAAGATTCCATGTTCGTTGGGGCGCCCGCGTTTTGTTGACGTTCTTGAGGAGTCGGCGCTCTCAAATCCGGATCCCAGTGATACCACACAGTAACACTGTGTTGCCAATACACCGCCTCGTGAAACCTCAACAACCCTCCCTTTTCTGTCCACTCTCTGGTAACGATTTAAAGGTTCTGCCCCGACCTACCTTCGTCGGTACGTCGTCGTTCGTCGCTCTACCGCCTTGCACTCTCGGTACGAGGCCTTATTACCTTCCATTCGTCGCCTGCCCGCTATGAAATTACCGGTCGGCCGTGATTTTTCTTACTTCATTTCACGTCTAAGGGAAGTCTCAAAGTGCATATTGTTATGTATACAGAGGCATTTTTCTACTTACGAATTACACGTTCTCTCGCTCCATGTAGCAATATTTGCAGAAACTTCGTGTTACACCCCTGTATAGTATACTGAACTACCACTCACTACTAGTCGCATTATTTTATGGTAGCAGTATAGTTGCCGTGGGATATTAGTAGTAGTGTATAGTGCATTAAGTGGTAGTGGTCGACGTAAGAATAATAAATACAATAAAAGTATTAAAGGAGAGGTTTTGCACCCTCCGAAAGGAGGGAGATGGAGATAAAGGGAAGAAGCTATGAACAGTGTGGTGATTTTGGCTCAGAACTGGGCTGGTTCAGTGAAAGACTGGGTGTGCACCTGGATCGCGTGACTCAGTCACCCCCCCACTCCCCAAACCTGTCCGTCTGGGACGAGGAGCCGTATTTAGACTGTGTCCATTACATATGGGTCTCTTGCTTGTCCTCTTCAATCATTCAAACATCGCTTATGTGAGCATATCGGAAGCCATGAGCAGTTTCAACTATTACGTGTCCTTGCCAAGCCTACGTTTTTAACAACAAAACGCATTGACGTTCCTGCGGTATCACTTTTCGTATGTCTTGTTTCGCAGTGCGGGATATTTTCTAACTTTTTTCTTTGTTACTCTTTCCCGCTGTTTATATAGTTCTAAAGTGACATTTAATTTATATTATGGGTTTTAGGCGCCCACTGCGGGGTGTATTGTCGACTCCTGATTACATAGAGACAGTAAAAGTAATATTAGAAAAAACAAATTTTAAGATATCATCAAATATATAAAGAAAAAAAATAATATATAGTATATAATATATATATATGCTATATTATATATATATAATATATACTATCTATATATATATATTTATATATTATAATATATAGTATAATAGATTAGATATAATAACTATCTAGGTAGTACATATAGATATAATACACAAACAATATGCATTAAAAGCACTAATATTATATTTTTTTTACACATCATAACATTGTTGATAAAGGCCAACGCACTCTCTGAATAAAGTGACCTCCTCATCCATGAGAGTCCCTGTATATAAAGTGTGACCAATACGCAATCGTGCCAACAGAGCATATCTCCCATCTCCGGGTAGAGACCGCAGTAGCTTCCCAGTCCTCGATACTTGACAGGATGAGTGCAGTAGTTATATTTGTCCTATAAGATTATTCCATCGCTCCTGCCCACTGGTGTGAACTGATCATAGATTGCCGAGCGTAAGGTCTGTAGCGTGGCACTAGCAAGGTGATTAGAGCTGGTCGTCAGAGGTGGGCGCGATAATACCTTTTTTTGTTGGTATGCGATAACGATAACATGCGATACTTTTTTTCCCAGCTAGTTTCGAATACGTGATACTCCGCTAATTTTCTCGGATTTTCTTAAAACGTACGCGATACTGCGATACTCCGCTACCGAGACTTTTTTTTCTTAAAGCGATAGTAATCGCAGCGATACTGCGATACCAAAAATTTTGCTTTGCGATACTTTGCTACCTAATGAAAACACTGTATCCCAAAAAAAAGATCTATGTTTACTTAAACTACTGTAGTTTAGGCACTTAAAACATTGATAATATTTATATTTTAAACAGACAAATTTTGATTTAATATATTAAGGATCGTCCTTTTAAGGTATTGCTGAAAATTTACGCATACTTGAAGTTTGCGATACTTATACTCCGCTACTTTGATTCTTATGCGATACGCGATACCTATTGTTGGGCGTGCGATAGTATCGCAGTATCGCAATAAGTATCGCTCTCGCCCACCTCTGCTGGTCTTCTAGCTTGCAGAGTTTTTGCCATAGCAATCAGCTTCCTCATTACCGAAACACCCACATGTGCGGAACCCAACAAAAGATGACGGTCCCACGTCTCGCCTTGTTGATCACGATACAGAAAGCCATTCCAGTATGGCATTGACAGTCGGAATGGGGATAGTTAAAATTTACAGTGATTGAGAGCACTACACGAATCAACTAAAAAATATGTAAAAAGAGACATCCGGAATGATGTAAAAATACCGGAGAAGCATATAAATAGCACTTAATTTATCACCGGAAAGCAGATGAAAACACTTTAGAAGTCTGACGCCTCTGTTAAACGATGGGATTAACGGACACCGTAATCCAACTCCTGTCGTTCTGAATTTATGAACCATCAGTAAAGACAGGGACATAAAACCTGATGGTGCATAGTGGTCTAAAAATCTGGGCCGCTCAGCCTGACGAGGTAACGGAGCCTTTTTGAGAAGCGGAGGCTTTTGCAGGACACTTCTGGGAGAAAGCCATGTGCCGACTCTCGTAGGTCTATTGCTCTCGCAGATCCATATAAAGCAGTGAAGGATAGCGTCTCCATAATAGCTTTTTAATCGGACACCAAGAGGTTTTAGGCAAAGCCTCTTCGCTCAAGGTAATTTGCGATCTTCCTGAATCACCAGACACAGCACGGCAATCTATTGAGTCAGGGAGGCGTTGGAGGCGAACCAACATCTTAACATGAGGGACTGGCGTTGAAATCTAATGGGAGGAGCCCAGATCCCCCACTAGACTTTGGATGGGAGATGCACCTGAATGCCGGCACCCGGTTACCAACGGACACCATGACCGGTGTACATAATCCGAACATCCGCAGTCGAGTGGGTGTGGCACAGAAGGAATACATTTCACTCCTATATAAGCTTTCGCAAGGATAAGTGAGGCGATGGAGATATAGGGTGTAGCGCGATCAGACTTCCCCATTCTGGTGTTTGCGAAGGGACTTTCAGTAGATCATGCGTTCGAAGACATTCACTCTGAAAAAAAACGAAGTTGAGGTACCCAAGTCAGTCTACTGGTCAAAAATGAGATCCTAAATAACCGGGCCTCTTTCTCAGTACTTGGTATTCTCTTCCCGCTCAGATACAAGTCTGGGTCGGAACTGAATCCCTACGGGTTCTGCAAAAATTTAACCCTACAGTCTTCGGAGAAAACCGGAATCCCACGATTCGTTTCGTCCATTCACACAACTTTGTCAATAGCACCGTGTTTGAAAGTGCTTCTCTCTGCAATACATCCAGAAGCCGCCAAAGAATATTGATAATTCATCCCGATAATGTACTAACAATCCCTCTTGCAGTACAGTCCAACAATACCATTGATTGCCACAGGCGAACAGAGCTACACTCAGAACGCTGGCCTTGGGGAATGCCTACCTGGAGCAGGTGTTCAGAAAGACATTACATTGCCACAACATCGACTCGAAGAACCCGGTTTTGTTAGGAAAATTTCTGGAGGAAATCCAGGGCAAACGACCTCTTAGAGACAGAGGTGGGGAACCTTTTCATATTGGAAGGCCGCATTAAGTAGGCTTAATCTAATAATGCGAGGCCGCATTCAAGAAACTTTAATTTAGATATACTTCAATCCTACATTATTAAATCATGTTGTACTTCCAAACCGACCCTATTACTCCGAGACCAAGACCAAGACAGATCCTTAAGAGACCCAAAGACCAAGACGCAGACTTCCGAGAGCCAAGACGCAAGCCCTTCCAAGACGCAAATCAAAAACCTCCCAGACCAGGACCAAGACCAAGAACCAGACCCTCCGAAACGACCAAGACCAAGAACAGGCATATTTAATATTTATTTTAATATGACTTATCTGAATGTTTTTGGTTCTGTACTTGTGCGTTAACATAACACAGAACAAAAGGGAAAAAATGTAGTGTGGATGCCAAAATCGTATATTTTGTGGTTTGTGGCACCTGGCAACCCTGCTGCCAGATGTGCTAGATGTTAACGAATAACGCGCTCTGGTAGAAGGGGGTAAGGTAACGTTAAGGGGAACATTTTTTTACAGAATTTTAATATATGTGAACAACTGAACATCTAGCGTCCAAATATTTCCGCTTTCATTGCGTCGTTGGTCATGAAGAAACAAACATAGGAAAATAGCAATTTTTTGTGGTTACGTTTTCAGCGAATCTACCTAAACCTGTGGTGTAACGTGTACGAAGGTGGTACGGGGTATTGCATAGCCTACATATAATGAAAGTACACGGAGTGAACAGAGCTGCAAAACTGCGTGCGTGCAAACTGGAGATTTTCACTGCCCAGGAATTGGCCAGCGGTACATGCTGGTGTCCCAGTCGAACTTCGCACGCACTCTGATCATCGGCTGCTCAGGGCTCAGCTCCTGGCTCATCACCCGATGCAGCTGAGTCAGGGCATATATCTAAATTAACAGTAACTGCGCTGTATTGGGCGCGCCGTGATCGAACAGCCATGATTTTGTCTCCGTGTATGATCATAAATTCCGACCTTACCCACGCCGCGATGCATCTTTTTAATCTGGTCCTCGGCAAACTCTTAGACCAGAAGCTCGAGACACGATCAAGACCAAACGCACACAAACGAGACCAAGACCAAGACCAAGAAGACATGAAATGGTCTCGAGACCAAACCTAACACTCTGCGTAACTAACTTCAAAAAATGAAGAAACACAATCATTCTAAAGTTAACTAACCTGATGTTTTATGACTTTGTTGTGGACTCTGCTTTTTTTGTGTAGCAAAGCTTCTTGAATATTTTTGGTGTTGGAGCTTGGAGGTTCCCGCAGTATTTTCAGCTGTTCCACATAGATGGGTAACCCGTCTTTGTGACCTTAAGGGCTGTCATTTGATTTTGTGGTGGGTTTGAGGTAGGAGAATGTAGATTCGCAGCAATAAGTGGTTGAAAAGCAGAAAGCATTTTTCGTGCATATTGCCAAAGGCGTGGTAATTCTATTGTCTTTTTCCAGTGTGTTCAATTGGATCTTTTCTTAGCGTCAAAGAATGACTTTAAAAATGTCATCTTCCTGAGAGCTAAATCAATTCCATCTGTAGTTCTTTATGGAGCTTTGGCGCCATCACTAGTGAGGTTGAAATGCTAATTTGGAGTGTGATGTCATGATTCTCAAAGTCGTGAACTTTCATTGTATTCTCCAATTAATGAGTCTATAAACGCTGTCGTATTCTTGCAATGGATTCGCATGATCCTCCTGCTCATCAACGACCTTTGCTACCTGGGGAAAATGTTCACCCGAAATTTCCCTTTGAAGAAGTTTGAAAAAAAGGTCGCTTTTTTTCGAATGCTTGGATTTTTTCCCACATATCATATATAGAACTTAGTTTTTACTTGCAAGTAAATAATTCAAGTAATTTTGCTTTGTGACATGATATCACACAGAAATGCAGCATTTATATAGAAATCTTCTTCATAATTCATCATTACTGCATTCCTGTTCTTCATAAATTTCATTTCACTATCTGTTCTCGCAAGATAACATTTTGCTATAACACCGTGTCCCTGGCGATAGCCAATCGCACTTTAGATGATACGCGGCAAATCCACATTGAATCTCCATCATCTCAACGTTTAGCTATGTTACGAAACTGACGATGACGTGTTGCCTTTGCAACTTAATATAGTTTAACAAACATTCAACCTTGTTTGCAATAGTGTCACTTAAAATAGTAGATTTAATACATAATTTTACTGATGTAAGATAGAGAAGAGCTAGATAGAGCATGAGAAAGCAGTGAGAGGCATCTGGTATCTAGTATTTTTTTTTACCTGTGCATTCACGTTTTCCTGTCATGGGAAGGTGCACCGTCTGTACATATATATTACTCACTAATTAATCAAATCCACCCAATTTCACGAATTTCTCCTGATTGTGTGAAGATATCTATTCCTCGTTTGTCTAACCCGTACAGAGTGCCGCAAAGCCCAGCAACTCTTCGTAGCAAAGAAAATCTTTCTGTTATGCCCCGAATGAAGTGGTAAAAACCTGCGCCGAGTCCAGTAGTATCAAGTTGCATGTCATCCACAGCGATTGAAATAATAATATATTTTTTCCTTTTGCAGTTATGTGTGAGAGTTGTGCTGTTACGTTGAGGGCTAATTCTGCTGCCGATCAGTTTTATGGTTTTCTCCTTGCAAGAGGGCAGTTGTTTGTTACTTGATACCTTATCGGGGTCTATAAGCATCCTACAACTTCCACAATGCATTATTTTACGATTTCCCATCGCTGATGGCTTCCCTTTTTTCCGAGTACATAAGCCACTTATAAGTTGCTTCAATGGCATTATTTTCGGGCCTTAACGCTGCTTGAAATAATTGTATTTGCTTTTAGCTTTGTTCTTTTAATTTCTGCATGCAACCTTTCGCACTCCCTCTAAGTTGAAATATTTGGTGGTCCTTATGAGTCGCATAAATGCTGATGACATTGAATTTCTTCAATGTTGAATTGCGTATCACAAAAGCAAGAATAATCTTAATCTTTAGTAGCAGACACAAGCAGAAATATTGCAGTTCCCAATCCTCCATTAAAACCTCTGTTTTTCTTTCTTCAGCGTTCTCTTTGTCTTCTTTGACATGAGGACTGTGCACTCCGTGGAGAATCTGGGTCCCCGCGGCCCCACCTGGCTTGGTACGCAGTCTGCAGCCCGCCCAGTCTGAGTTTCCAGCTATGTATTTATGCTGGCAGTGTTGCCATGTTGGTGTGGCGAGGCGAGGCAGCCTAGTCAGCACAGCATGATTTAAAATAGGCTGTCTAATGCATACACTTGGGGGACAATAACGCCAATAATACAATACGACAATAAATGTTTTTTTGTTTTTTTTTTATTTTGCTATACTCTGCTCCTCTTCCTCTCAGCCATTTTCTTTGCCTAATACTAGGGGAGCGAGGTAGCCTTTGCAACACAGGCGGTATGTTTATATACGTAGCTAAACCCCTCAAGCCCACGTCACACTAGCCACTCACCCACCGTCCGGCGCTTCCCGTTGATCGAAGTTGTTCGTCACTCAAAGTGGGAGTTGTGGACCTATGCCGACTAGCAAAATGTTAACGTCGGCATTGCCTCGCCAATATGTCAGTCAGGTTTAATAATTGGGGCGGGCCATGCCCGTCCACTCACGGGTCAGCGCCGACACTGCTTCACGGTCGCGCCGAACACATGCTTCAAGTTATTGCACAATTTCACCATCTAGATATTTTGTATTGCTATGTGTCCTATACCATCCATAACCAAGTAAGTCAGAGCTGATTTACGAATCTGAGAAATTGCAGTGAGTTGAAGCCAAAAAGTGATAAAAATGGTTTATACTATTTCTTTTTGCTGATATTGTTTTAGAATACACAAAAGGTTTTTTCGTATATTTTTCTTGCTTCCGCTATGCAGAAATGTGTCGTGAATGATGATAGTTGGGGTTCAGTTTTTCTAACTTCTGTGGTTAATATTTCATAATTTGATGATTGTATACGATATGCAGAAAACTTTACTCTCCTTTGAAATCAGGAAACCGCGCTGACCGCCAGCAAAACCGTTCGTGTGTAAGAAACAGCTCTGGCAACGGCATTGCCCGTCGTGGCTAAGCACCGACGGCAAACACCGACGGTGGTGTGAGTGGTAGTGTGGAACGGGGCTTAATTGTACATGGGAGGCCAATGTCCGTTAGCTTGTTTTTTTCTCTCTATTTTATACCGCACGTCTCGCGACTCAGGTAAAAGTAATTTTATATCTTGTCTCAAGTAATTGAATATGACTCCTGTAAGGTTGTGGTAGAGGTTTGAGAACAGTGTGCGTGTAAGTAGTTACTGAACCACTGGTGGGATTTGTCGAGGGTGTGCGGTTGGTGGCAAGTGTGGTCCGTCAGAGAGTAGCAGAGTGTGGCGGTAGAATAATAGAAGATAAAAAAAACAGCTAACTGCCATGTGCTCCCAATGTAACACATTAGCTTACGTATCAGAACATACCGCTGTGTTTGCAAAGGCTACCCTCGCTCCCTAGTTACAAAGAATGGGCCGCATAGAGTAGTCAAGTGTAACAATTTAAAAAATGTCCGCCAGTGTATACATTAGCAGCCTTTTTAGCATCACGGGCTGTGCTACTAGACTAGGCGGCCTTCGCTCGCCCGAGCGTTGGCATACACAAATATAAAAAATATATAATATTGATAATAAAAAATAATAAATGACGAAACGAAAAACTTGATTAATTTGAAAATCAAGAGCGGAAATTTGTTCTTCAAAATTTGGATTTCATTCAAAAGGTCCACACTTAGGGCCTAGAAGGCCGCAGGTTCCCCACCCCTGTCTGAGATCAATCTCATACAGAGACTGCAATATACCGTGTCTCCAGCTGTGTCATACACCTTCTCAAAATTCGAAAAATATGGTCTACATTGTGTTGTCGAAGTAGGCAAATGCCCGCATATATGGAGGAACCTCCTAAGGAATAAACGCCTTCCGTAGTGAGAGTGATGCTTACGCAATCCTCAACACTGAGAACGGGGAGAAAAGCTGTTCCCGTTTCCAAAAAACATATAAATCGTGACTATTTAACCATATTTCGAACAGCTTACCACACATGAATTTAGGGCTATGGGGCGGAAATTCGTCGGTAGTGTGAGTGGTCCCTTCCCAGGCTTAGGGATCGGGATCACCACCGGCCACATTCCCAGCTACTTGGGAAGGTCCTTCAATCCACATTCTATTATAGTGCTCACAAGAAATCTAGAGCCGCATCTCTTAGATGACATAGCATCGCATATGGTATATCATCTATAGGTACGGGGAAGTGTCTGCGCAAACCTTCATGGCTTGACAAAGCTCACGAGGTTTAAAGAACATTGTAAATTCCCCGCCTCTGACTAAAATTATATGCCTCTCTGTTTCCTGTCACAGTCTCTCCGGCCAGTGCTGCCGTAGAGCATGGAAATTTCCCTGTTTCAAGGGAAATGTTGTCACTACGGTAAACAGGGAAGAAAATTTCACATACACCAAAAATCTAGGAAATTCGAATGATATGGAATATCATTATTTTTTTAGTATATATCTCTAAATTATAAGTGAGAAAGGTAGAGATAGAGAGAAGTTCTTCAGTTCTGTTGCCCGTAGCATATTCCAGTTTTCTGCTCAATGGTCAACAGTATGTTCGCGTTTGCGCTTTACAACAGTTCGTAAAAGTATACGTTAGTATATGTATAAATTACTTACGGTTAAGATACTGCTAAGTTTAGTCCTTGAGACACCTCCATGACCAACAGTATGCTCCGCCGGGGGGAGTAATTCTCATTATGATTTTCCATTAGACCACTGTCTCAAGTGGTCAGAAAAGTGTGGCATGGACAGCTGAGAACGTGGTAGCTTCGTGCCCGGATGGACCCATCTTTGAAACCACCGCGAGTCATCCCCCAGCCGCGGAAAATGCCCATTTTGGTGGGGTACTTGTTGCACCGTGTATCTGGATCTTCCTATACTAGCTATCGATGTGCGGTTGACGACGTAAGATATAACGTCCCAATGTGTTCACCGTCTAAATAAAACATTCATATGAGGCATTTTTGTATACTATAGATTAATTATTCATAGCAACAATCAATTATTCGCGTAAACAAAATTCATACATTTAAGTGCTGTTTTCAATATTTTACTTATTAGACTTGTACCCTTTTTTTCTATTGAACAACTACACTGGTAAGTGATTTTTCCAAATTATGCATTGTTGCCTACAGCCGTTATCTGTGTCTTAAAAATAACTCAACAAGTACAACATAATCATCCACCACGATTTACAACACAAATATATGGAAAGAGAGCATAAATGACTTAGGCCGCCGCTGGCATTATCTATTCTAACGATCAACGCATAGTTAGAATGTCGTACGGAGAGGATTTTTAACACCATAATACTCATATCTAATTAAGCAGGCGGAAATTGTTACAATAGGCAAATCTGCACTTTGGTGGCCATCTTGGATTTCAAAAATGGCCTGCCAAAATATATGATTAATTATTCATTACTAAGAGTTTGGAAGGACGTATGAGCCTGATTTTAACACCATACGATGTATAATTCCTAATAAGCACGCGAGTATCATTAGAACATGTCCATGTTTAGATACAAATAACACCGGTATGTCTTCAAATTTATACATTTTTTTTGCTAACCCGTTTTATCTGTTCTATAAAGTTTCAGGCAATTTGGGCCTGCATTTCAACAATAAATAGAGAACACTATGCTCTATACAATATACAGTGCACACAAAGTTAATCATCAGAGTCGCCCTCAGAGTCCCATTTGGCATCCTGAGCCACGATAGCATCATCCTGCACCATGTGGAGCATCCCTGCCGCTTACACACAACAGTGCACTCAAACCCATTCAGTATGCAGGATGCAATCTGACGGTCGACACGTCCTTCTGCATGGCATGAGAGAGATTCAAGACGACATCTGGAGCTGGTAGACCCGTCCATCCATCGGATTTTGAGCGAACCCGCCATCATCGAGTTCCCAGCCATGTCCTGCTGATGGTGCGGGGACGTCTGGCAGGTTTTCAAGGCTGCGTCGCCAGATAGCCGCCTTATGTTGGCCCTAAGCGTATGCTGCATCAAGATCTTCCAAGGCGCATTGTCCAGATTCGATCTGGCCCTTCTTTTGCACAAACATGTGATAACGGAGTGATTAAGCACCGGACATCTTCGTGTTCCTGGCGTACAGTGCCGTGAAGGGCCTGAATGCTATTGAAGATGTCTGTTGGTACATTCCCGCGAAGATCCCTGAATCTGTGAAGGCTTGAAGATACAGTCATTCTCTTGGCACAAGCTTCAGAGGCCTTTTACTTCCTTGGCTAGCCAGAGCACTAACAGTGTCACACCTCGCTCCATGTATGAGCCCTGGCGCATGCCCTGCAAACATCAGACCCCAATACGCAGCCAACGTTCCAACGTCACTCATTCTGACTCTGAACCTTTGTGTTCCTCGTCTGATTGAAGACTGACTATTCGATGGTGTTCTCTGCTTTGAGTTGAAACAACGTTGGCTGTCGGTTTGGGTCCTGGAAGTTGCAGTGCATTGCCAGGGCTTCATGCATGAGCGGGTTTTGACACTGTACGGCTCTGGCTAGCCAAGGAAAGATAAAGGCTTTGAAGCTTGTGCAGTGGCGAATGATCTGTATCTTCAGCATTCCAGATCTGGGATCTTCGGGGGAATGTACCTGAACAGACGTCTTTCAATTAGGCATTGCAGGCCTTCACGTGTCATTGTACGCAGACACGAAGAGCGGTCGGTGCTAAATTGCACTATGCCGTTATCACTTTGTTCTGTGCAAGAGAAGTGGGCCAGATCGAATCTGGACAATTGCCGCCTTGTTGTGAAGACTCCTTGAATGCAGCATACGCTTAGGCCAACATCGGCGGCTATTCTGGCGACGCGCCTTGAGAAACTGCCAGACTCCAGCCCATCAGCAGGACATGGCTGGGAACTCGATGATGGCGGTTCGCATCAAATGCCGATGGATGGCGGGTCTACCACTCCTCAGATGTCGTCGTTGATCTCAATCTCTATGCCCTGCCGAAGGACGTGTCGACCGTCAGATTGCTCCTGCATACTGAATGGGTTTTGAAGTGCACTGTTGTGTGTAAGCTGCAGGATTGGTTCAGGCTGATGCTATCGGGGCTCTCAGGATGTCACTGACGTCTGATGGCACTCAAAAAATGATGATTAACTTTGTTGTGCTTTTATATTGTATAAGGCTATTTTGTTCTCTAGTAATAATGCAGGCCAAATTGCCTTGAAAATCTTTATAGACAATAAGCGTGTTTAGCAAAATGTAATTGAAGATCATACGTCGTGTTATTTACTAAAACATGACATGTTCAATGATACCTCCGCTTGCTTATTAGGATATACATCTCGTATGGTGTTACATCAGCTCCATTCGTCTTTCCAAATCTATGTATGTAATAATTAATATAAATTTGGGCGGGCCATTTGAATCCACCGATGCCACCAAAAAGTGCAGATTTCCTATGGTAACAATTGTCCACCTGCTTTATTAGATATCGTATGGTGTTAAAATCCTTCTCTCCGTACGCATTCCTAACTTGCGTTTATCGTGTCAGAATAGATAATGTCCAGCGGCGGCCTAAGTCATTTTATGCATCTTTACATATTTTGTTGTTAAACTCGTGGTGGATGATATGTGTACTTGTTGAGTTATTTTTATAGACAGATGCAAACGGTGTAGCAAAATGCATAATTTGGAAATCATACAGTGTTGTTTCTCTAAAAAAAGTACAAGTCTAATAATAAAATATTGAAAAATGCTATTAATTTTTTTCGTGATAATGTGATTTTTTATAATAATTAATCTATAAAAAATGCTTTCTATATTATTTTTATTTAGACGGTACACATTGGACGTATATTTAGTCGTCAACCGCACATCGATAGCTAGTATAGAAGTCCAGAACACGTGCAACCTGTAACCCCCCAAATGGGCATTTTCGCGCTGGGGTGGTGTTTCAAAGATGTCGTCCATCCGCACTAAGCTACCGTTCTCAGATGTCCATCATGCATTTTCTGATACCTGAGATGATTGCCCTAATGGAAAATCATAATGAGAATTACTCCCCCCGCCGGAGCATTCACTTAAATATGGCCGGTTGGCTCAAGGACTATTTTACTAGACTGGCAAGGGTAACTTTGTGGGGGAAATCAAAATGAACGTATTTTCGATAAAATCCTATGGTTAGTTTGGGAAACTACAGCCAAGCTTCTTCACTAGGAAACCACATACTCTCACAGATTTTGGGGATATGCTTCCTGGTAAAGCTTTCGCGCTGCTTGACGTTTGGAAGTCGTTTTTTGCTTGATGTTTATGTGTAACTCTTATTGGCTTGCTTCACCATAGGCAAGATGGGTAAATAATGTCTAAATTATATGTATAAGATAATGTATGGAATACATATAAAAAAAGCAAATTTCCTATAGTCGGTCCAGTTTTACCTGGTCCCGCGGGTGGAGCGGTCCAGTCCCGCGGTGTTCGCCACATCACCCCACTACCCTCGCAAGGTCACCACCCTCCTCACCTCATTCCTCGGATGACGGGGGAGGGGGCTGTATCAAGGACACTCAGCCGGCAGCGTCGCATGGGCTACTATGCCAAGTGTAATGGAAGGTATACAGACTCGTTTTTTTTACCATCAAATCGCAAGCCATTCACAAACCCATGCAGCCGTATTATAAACTATATGATTCTTTTTCAAAAATAGTTAATCTAATAGCTAACAGTATGAGGAGAGTCCTCATCAGCTTGTCAATTTGTAAAACTGCGGGAATCTCACCACTCCACCCGCGGGACCAGGTTAGCTGGGCGACTATAGTAAAATGAATGCTTTAAAACTCTTGCAAACGTCAACCTCAACTGTTTGCACTCGCGAAATTAACAAATTCATATTTATGTAAGACATACAGTATATTCATGAATACAAATAAGAAAATGATTATTGAATATTAATTTCGTATAGTCTTTGAAAAGTTCTCGTTATTCACAGTTTCATGGTATAAGTCCTTTCATAAAATATACAAAAAGCCAAAATTCGGCAGCATCTGACACAGCATCTGACTCCACGCAATCCAAACGGTATAACGGCCAATCAGTTTAATTTGGCGGGACTTATAGACTAGTCATGTCTACTCCTCCAGCCAAGCGTAAACGCCAGCCATACACCCAGAAATACACTGAAAAATGGGAAAGTGACCCCAAATTTAAAAGTTGGCTGACAACAAGTTGCAAAGGTCCTCTGTATTTTCATTGCAGACTGTGCAATTCTGACGGAAAAGCTGGCAAATCTGAAATAGAAAAACATGCTGCAGGAGCCAAGCATATGAAGATTGTTGAAAGTGCTAAACGTACAGTTAGTGTACTTGATATGCCAAGTGTCAGTGGAGATAGACGTGCTGAAAGACAAGTGAAGGAAGCTGAAATACGGTTGGCTGCAGTAGTAAGTGAGCTTAATCTTCCATTTTCGGTTGCTGATAAACTTGTTCCGGCTATTCAAGCAATATGTCCAGACTCATATGTTGCCAAAAAACTTCGTGGGTAAAAAAAAATGCGCCCCTGTTGTGAAAAATGTCGTCGGTCGAAAGAAGAGTGATGAATTAATAGTTCTTCTTAGAGAAAATTGTTTCTCTGATGGTGGATGAGTCAACAGACCGGGGCTGCATTTAACATTTTGCCCTTGTTGCACGAGTTGACACTTCGGAAGGCATTAAGGATTCATTTTTAACACTAGTTCCCTTAGAAAATGCCACTGCTGAAAGTATTTATGAAAGTGTCAAGTTTGTGTTTGATGATGCAAATGTCCCTTACAAACTAAACATGATAGGGTTTGCTGCAGATCGAGCTAGTGTGATGGGAGCTCGCCACTCACTTTCAACATTGTTAAGGAGTGATATACCCATTACCCAACCTATTCATAATGAAATGCGTATGTCATTCCTTTCATCTGTGCGCATCATATGCATGCAAAAGGTTGCGAAGATGGGTTGAAAATATGACCCGTGATATTTATAACTACTTCTTGTCACCAAAGCGGACAGCAGCCTTTAAAGACTTCCAAGAATTTGCTAATGTGAAGCCCCACAAGCCGTTGCATCACTGTCAAACCTAGATGGCTATCACTGCAAAGTGCTGTAAAACGGTTACTTGAGCAGCTTCCAACTGCTCAAGTAACTGAAACTTTTTTTCATTCAGGCAGTCTTGGAAAATAGACTCTTGGCAGCTGAATCCATTCTACAAAAACTTCATGACCCATTCAGTAAGCTGTATTTAGAATTTCTTGATTCTGTTTTACCCATCTTTAATAACCTGAACAAAGAGATGCAAAGTGAGAACCCAAAGAAAGACTGCACAATAGAATATCTACTGTCCTGCATACCATGCTTGAGTGCTACTTGAAGCCAAGTGTCTTAAAATCCACGCCATTATCAGCTGTCAGTGTAAGAGATCCAGCAAATGTTCTTACATTGGATGATATTTATCTTGGAGGTCGAGTAACTGTATCCCTTCAAGCATGTCAAAACCTCGGCAAGCAGCAATTGGATGCTTTTAGGCTAAGCTGTCTGGACTTCTACATAGAAGGAGCCTCTCAAATTTTGCAAAGGTTTAATCTCAAGGACTCTTGAGATTAAGATGAGAAATAGACTCACAAATCTCAAGGCTCTAGACCCACAAAGTGTACTGATGAAATCTGTCCCATCTATTACCCCCTTAGCTGCTCATTTCACAAATTTAGTCCCTGAAAAAGACTTAAATGAGATAGACTGTGAATGGCGCTTACTGAGAAACACTGAACTTAATGTAATGCCTGATATTAGTGCCTACAAGTTCTGGCAAAAAGTTGGAGACATGAAAAAGGGTGGATTCACCATTATTTCCACTTGTAGGACATTTCATGAAGAAACTGCTGTGTCTGTCTCATTCAAGTGCAAGTGTCGAAAGAGTGTATTCTCAGGTGAACTTAATGAAAACCAAAGTTAGAAATTCATTGAACACACAAACATTAAATGAAATGCTTCAGGCCAAGAAAGCTTTTGAAAATTCATCTGCTCATAATTTCGAAGTTACCTCGAAGCTACCTCGAAGTTACCACTTGGAGCTTATGACATCTGACATCTATAAAACGGGTGATTTTCAACAGGAATAAAGATATAACAGGAATACAACAGGAATAAAGATATAATAGGAATATATATATCTGGAATACAACAGGAATAAAGATATAACAGGAATATAACAGGAATACAACAGGAATAACAGGACTTTTAAGGTATGTAATGAACAATGAAATTTGACATTGATAGCAAGATGTATATTATAACAGTTACAGTGTATAATAATATCAACATAAAGGCGACAGGGAAATACGGGGCTAAACAGGGAAATGTTTTAGGTGAAAATAGGCAACTTTTGGCAGCTCAATCTGGCAGCACTCTCTCCCTAGCACTTGGAAACGCAAGGTCCTGTCTGCGCCACTGATACAAAATGGAAAGCAAATTCCTCTGCTACAGTCAACTGTTCTAAAGTGAGGCAGGCGACCAGAACTGAAAGCAATATTCAAGATGAGAACGCACTATTGCACTGAAAAATGTAGGATTGACTTTTTCAGACTTGAGCGGCTATCACCGAGGCCACCGAGATTTACAAGGCCTGATACATCGCCCGCGACGTCACACCATCTAGTGCCCACCCCTTCCGCTCCCCGTACAAGTTTACCTGCCAAATATATGTTTATCAGTATAAAAGATATACTGTATCTTCGGAAAAGTTTGTTTCTATAATATTATCAAATAAAAAACCGTAAAACACACTAAAGAAATGCCATTATGAGACTCAAGAAAAATGCATAACTTAAACCTTTCGCCATTTTTAAAATTTTGCTCAAAAACATTTTACATGGAGAATATCAATAGAAGCGGAATTTAATTAGCTTTCCATTGATATATTTAGTTTTCTGATAAATGAATTAGCATCATGCATAAATTAGCGTTAACTAACTAAAAAGATCATGAAATCGGGTAATTTTTCCTGATTGATGATGTGATTTATTTAGTTAACGCTAATTTATGTATGGTTCTAATTCATTTATCAGAAAATGAAATATATCAATGGAAAGTTAATTATATTACGCTTCTATTGATATTCTCCATGTAAAATGTTTTTTGAGCAAAATATTAAATGGCGAAGAGTTTAAGTTCATGCATATTTCTTGAGTGTCTCATAATGGCATTTTTTAGTGTGTTTTACTGCTTTTATTTGATATTATATTATATAACAAACATTTCCGAAGATATCAGTATATCTTTAATACTGATAAACATATATTGGGTAGGAAATTACCCGATTTCATGATGTGTATTTAGTTAACGCTAATTTATGCATGCTGCTAATTCATTTATCAGAAAACGAAATATATCAATGGAAAGTGTAATGCACAACATTCGACTTTTGTCAGCGTGACGGGGGTCACGTAGGCAAGGCACGGGTGGTTACCTCTAGTCAGCGTGTAACCACCTAGTTCTCCCTCCAAGTCTTGTTGAGACGCTCGTTACCACTCTCCCCCACGCCGCCTCCTCTCCCTACCCTATCCGAGGTGATGTCTAGGGTTAGTTTTGCTCACTTCAGCAGAGGCTCTTCGACTTCCACTGGGCACCGACCTCCCTCCTCTCTCTCTCCTCGAGAGTGGCTAGAGAAGCACCTACCAAGGTTGAGTATTGTGTTTATTTTTCACGGGTGGTGATTGCTTTGCTTCATTTCCTCCAGTTAGGTTATTCTTATATTTGTGTATTTGTATATGTCAAAAGTCTGTGTTTTGGGTATTATGTTAAAGGTTATTGGTTATGGGATTGTTCTAGATATTACTAATGCTGGCTCCTTTTGTTATTGTGTTTATATGTAAATTAAAGTAATTGTAAGATTACCTGCCCCTTTGCTATATTCCCTCACCTCGAAACCTGGGTAAATTTCCTTCAAAAGCTATACGATCATCTGTGTTTTGTAAAGTGTCAGCTTGCACCACTTTGGGGCAACTTTGCATCTGTGGTTTGTGACATTTTAATGGTGCCGTGACCAGGATAACTAGTTATCGTGAAAGGTCAATTACTTACACCCCCCCCTTAATTTGCACTACTTACCTTTTACAGCCAGTGTTTTGTTTTGAGTGATAAAATTTTCGTGTTTAGCTATTATTGTGTTGTGTTTAGGGACTTTTATTGGCATCTATTGATATTTTGTGTGGATTTTAGTGTTTTGTGCTCAGCCTCCAGTTTTTTTCTGAATCTTGTGCTTTTTGGAAAGAGTGTCTATAGACTATATACATAGGCAGTAGTGTAGTAGTCTTATCTCATAGCGTTGTTTATATCCGGATCTTTTTTGCTTTTATGCCGTACGAACGACCGCGTCGTTTTATCCGGATCTTTTTTGTATATGCCGTACGAACTACGCTATCTATTCAATCAATAGCTCGTTTCTGGATCTAATTGTCATGCCATGCGAACGATGTTATTGACTCATTAACTCTGTGCCCTTCATTTTCTCAAGTATCCATACGATTCGCCAAGAACTATCATTTATTCTAGTGAGTTTCTAAAAACAAGTATCTCAAGTATCTTATCAAGTATCCTATGACTCTTATCAAGTGTCCTTTGAGTCACTCTAGCCTCACAAACTCGCTAATGGTTCTGCGATCGTATCCGTAGGCAACAGCCGTTGCTGATCACTGCCAACCTTTTCATTGTTTATTTTTTTCTCAAGTTGGATAAGCTCTTTACTATTATCAACATGTCTGAGTTTGATTTAGAAGCTTTTAGTCATGACCCTAAAGTAGAAGCTCTGACAAACTTACGCAAACAGGATTGGATATCCGTTGCATCCAATTATAAAATACCATTCAATCCCAGGGCTAGAAAGAAGTAATAAAGAACGTAGTGGTTGAAGGATTAGTAAACTTAGAAGTTCTTCCCCCAGACGCAATAGATGCTTTGACGCCTTGCACCTCTTTCTGGGGATCAAACTCCCAAAAGTTCGCTTCTTTCCCAATTTGACCTTCAGATGACTCTTCCTGAGGTGGAAAAGGAAACTCCTGCTAAGAGACACTAGCCCTAGGGAAGCATTCATGAACCACGTACTCCACAGCAGTACAAATTCGATATGACATACAACTAAAGCGTCTGGAGATGGAAGACAGACAAGCTCAAGTAAAATTTGAGATGGAGGAGAGACTAGCTAAACAAAACTAGAGATGGAGGAGAAACTTCAAGACAGACATTTTAAACAACAATTAGAGATGGATAGAGAAGTAAGACTCCGCGAAGTTGAAATAAAAGAAGTACAGGCGAAACAAGATCTTGAAATGAAAGGAAAGAATTACAAATGCAGGAAAGCCAGCATAAGGCCAAAATCAAGTTCAAACCCTCTGAAGCAACTATTCTCCTCCCGCTTTTTGATGAGAGGGACGTAGATGGTTATTTTCGCTCTTTTGAAAGTCTTGCTAGGGTGAATGACTGGCCTGAAGGTCAGTGGCTCACTATCTTGTTCCCAAAACTCACTGGTAAGGCTCAAGGGTATCAACACCTTGGAGCAGTTCGAGAATTATACATTCGTGAAGGACAGTATTATCAAGGCTTATGAGATTACCCCAGAGGCTTATAGGCAAAAGTTTCTGCAGTATGATTAAATCATTTTCACAAACTTTTATGGAATTTGCCACTGAAAAGATGAGATTCCTGAAAAAATGGATGGATTCCACAGACACTAACGACTTACAATCTTTGATTAATTTAATTGTACTAGAAGAAGTAAAAAATAAGATGCCATTAAATATCCTGCGACACGTGGAGGAAAAAGGAGTTGCCACCTGGGAAAATGCCGCGGAAGTGGCTGACTCATACTCGCTCTTGGTACGCAGTCTGGGAGGACGGAGAGTCAGGCCAGAGGTGCTAGGTCTTCCTCTGACTATACTTTTGGTACTAGGAGTAGTATATCTCGAGGTCCCGATAACTATTCCTATAATAACTCTTCTATAATGTGTACATATTGTAAGAAACCAGGACACACCATCTCACAGTGCAAACACCCTCATTGTAAATTTCTACTAGAGTTCCGATTGCTAGCAAATCTTTCCAACCTCAGAGACCTGTCTCTACCTGTAATGTTCCCAGCTCCTCTAAAATTTTTAAACCTTTCATTCACCAAGGTCTGTGTCATTAGATAAAGTCACTCCATCGTCTCCCATCACTATTTTGAGAGATACAGCTGCAGCACAGTCAGTCCTCTTCAAGGATGCTTTGCCAAATGTAAATTCTGCTTTGACAGGTGAGAAAGTGTTGCTCACAGATCTTTCCACTGCTACTACTTGCTTATCCCCTTGCTAGCGTGTATTTAAATTGTCCACTGTTAGTTGGAAAGGTACAGCTAGCAATAAAGAGACTCTTCTACCTGTTTCTGGAGTACAAATGTTACTTGGTAACGATCTAGTGGGAGAACTAGTTGTTCCTACCCTTAAGGTGTCTGATACTCCCTTACCCGCTAGTTCAGTTGACAACCCTCTTTATCCCTCCTGTGCTGTTACTCGCTCTCAAAGTAAACTCAAGACCCATTCCTCCACCAAAGCTCTTGAAACTTCTTTAGAGTGTCTTAATAAGAAAAGTATAACTAAGAAGAATTAGTGCAATCTCAACAAGACGACCCCACCTTATCTAAGATCAGAAACGTTGCTGTGGAGACTATAGATCTAACAACCCTTCCGTGTTTCTATTACCAAGGTGATGTTCTGTTAAGAGCATATAGACCTCCTGAAATGAAACACCTTGATTCGTGGGCTGAGTACCACCAGATTGTAGTTCCTCACTCTGTGCGATCTTCTTTGATTACTTTGGCACATGAGGTTTGGCAGGTCACTTAGGAATTAACAAGACCTATAAGAATTACTAGTGAACTTCTATTGGCCTGGAATGAAACAACAGGTAAAGACCTTCATAAAGCAATGTCATACTTGTCAGGTGGCAGGAAAGCCAAATGAAGTCATTCCTCCTGCCCCCCTAAATCTATACCTGTAACCTCTGAACCTTTTGAGAAAGTGGTACTGGACGTGGTAGGGCCTCTTCCTAAAACCGTAAAGGTAACCAGTATTTGTTAACGATTATGGACGTTACAACCAGGTATCCTGAGCTTTTCCTCTCAAGACGGTTACTTCCAAAGCCTTGCTCAAGCCCTTACTGCATTTTTTTACCACATTTGGTGTCCCTAAAACAATTCAGACAGACCAAGGGAGCAACTTCACTAGTACCATATTTCAGGAGGTTACGAAGAACTAGGGCGGCTCATGTAACTTCGAGTGCCTACCACCCTCAGTCCCAAGGTTGCCTGGAACGTTTCATCAGACTCTCAAATCCGCCTTACGAAAGTTTTTGCTGTGAGCATGACCTGGATTGGGATGAACAGCTGGACTTTCTCCTGTTTGCTGTACGAGAGTGCCCACAGGAGTCCCTGGGGTATTCTCCGTATGAGCTGTTGTTTGGGAGACAAATTAGAGGACCTCTCAAAATCAAAGGATAAATGGTTAGATTCTACTCCCTCCTCAGTTTCTGTGGAATCATACATTCAGAACCTTCAAACCAAATTGAGTAATGCTCGTTCTTTTGCCATCAAAACCTTCTTACTTCCCAGCAGAGAATGATAAAGCAACAGCACAAGGCAGTCATTCGTGTATTCAAACCAGAGACAAAGTTCTGTTGTTCCTTCCCATTTCAGGATCACCACTGAAAGTAAAGTACATGGGACCTTATCTGGTCGAGAAAAGACTGGGTAAAGTTAACTATGTTATTTCCACCCCTGATAGGCGGAAGAACACTCAAATGGTCCATGTTAACCTAATTAAACACTATCATTCCAGAGATACAGAGGAAGACCTTACAGCCCCAAGTATTTTAGTTGTGGAGAGAATGAATCCTGAACAGTGTCCTGAAAGTCTGACTGAGCCTGAGCCACAATGTGATTCAACTTTGGAGGATTTACCTCCTGTTATGGGAAATCCCCTGAACTCGTACTGGCTAAGTAACATTACTATTACATGACTCAATTGTCTTCCACTCAAGTTCATGACATTTCCTCCCTCTTCTCACAATTTCCTGATGTTACAGCTGACCTTCCTGGGACCTGTAAATTTATGCACCATGATATTGAATTGCTTCCAGGTGCCAACCTATTAAACAAAGTGCATACAAACTTAACCCAGAGAAGAAGGAAATAATGAGAAGGGAAGTAGATTACCTGTTAACAAATAATCTAGCTGAACCTAGTTTGTCACCATGGGCTTCACCCTGTATACTTATACCTAAACCTGATGGCTCATTCAGGTTTTGCACCGATTATAGGAAAGTCAATCAAGTCACAGTTCGTGATTCATTCCCTCTTCCCCGCATTGATGAGATTATTGATACAATAGGTCAGTCCAAAGTATATCACCACCATCGATCTCCAAAAAGGGGTACTATCAGATACTACTCACCCCCAGAGCCCGCATTGTCTCAGCCTTCGTTACCCCTTTGGCTTATTTCAATATAAAGTACTCGGCTTTGGTTTGTGTAACGCTCCTGCAACATTCCAGAGGATGATCACAGGAATCGTACAAGACTTGGAGGGTACAGCCGCCTATCTGGACGATATAGTGGTCGTGGCTGACACCTGGCAAGACCACCTGACCCGATTACAGAGTCTGTTCTCCTTACTTCAGAAGCCGGGATCACCTTGAACCTGGCTAAGTCTACGTTCGGTCAGGCTCGGTGACCTACCTGGGCCACACCGTGGGTCATGGCGAGGTGAAACCTAAGGAGGCCAATGTGGAAGCCCTCCTTGCCCTTTCCACTCCTGCTACTCTTAAGGAGCTCCTGAGATTCCTTGGGATGGCAGGGCTTCTACCGAAGGTTCTGCAGCAACTTCTCTACTGTGGCTGCACCACTGACAGACCTCACCAGTTCCTCAGTCCCCTTCCGGTGGACTCCCGCCTGTGACCTGGCCTTCACCAGCCTCAAGACCCTGCTGGCCTCTCACCCTGTCGTACGGAACCCCGACTTCAATCAACCCTTTCATCTCCAAATAGATGCGAGTGGAGTCGGAGTTGGGGCGGTCCTTCTCCAACCTGACACTTCTACCGATGTGCTTCATCCTGTCGCCTACCACTCTGCGAAGCTGAAGCTACACCATAGGGGTACTCCACCATTGAGAAGGAAGCATAGCCTTGGTGTCAGCCTTACAGAAATTTGACTGCTATCTCCACCTCGCTCCTCGCTCCACGTTGGTGTTCTCCGACCACAACCCACTGGCCTTCATACACTCCATGAAGACCAAGAACCAACGCATCCTCAGATGGGCCCCCCCAAATTCAACCCTACAACTTGACGGTTCAACACATCAAGGGGTGGATAACGTCCTTGCGGACTCCCTCTCCCGTGCTCCCATCTAGAACCGTGAGGGTATGGGACCCCCTCGCCTCACCGCTCCTGGACTCTTCTTACCTCCTTCATCAGCCTTACGGAGGTCTTTGGCGGTGGGGTGTAATGCACAACATCGACTTTTGTCAGCGTGACGGGGTCACGTAGGCAAGGCACGGGTGGTTACCTCTAGTCAGCGTGTAACCACCTAGTTCTCCCTCCAAGTCTTGTTGAGACGCTCGTTACCACTCTCCCCACGCCGCCTCCTCTCCCTACCCTATCCGAGTGATGTCTAGGGTTAGTTTTGCTCACTTCAGCAGAGGCTCTTCGACTTCCACTGGGCACCGACCTCCCTCCTCCTCTCTCCTCGAGAGTGGCTAGAGAAGCACCTACCAAGGTTGAGTATTGTGTTATTTTTCACGGGTGGTGATTGCTTTGCTTCATTTCCTCCAGTTAGGTTATTCTTATATTTTGTGTATTTGTATATGTCAAAAGTCTGTGTTTTGGGTATTATGTTAAAGTTATTGGTTATGGGATTGTTCTAGATATTACTAATGCTGGCTCCTTTTGTTATTGTGTTATATGTAAATTAAAGTAATTTGTAAGATTACCTGCCCCTTTGCTATATTCCCTCACCTCGAACCTGGGTAAATTTCCTTCAAAAGCTATACGATCATCTGTGTTTTGTAAAGTGTCAGCTTGCCACCACTTTGGGGCAACTTTGCATCTGTGGTTTGTGACAAAAGCTAATTAAATTCCGCTTCTATTGATATTCCCAATGCAAAATGTTTTCTCGCAAAATATTAAATGGCGAAGAGTTTAAGTTCATGCTTATTTCTTGAGTCTCATAAGGGCATTTCTTTAGTATGTTTTACGGTTTTTTATTTGATAATATTATATAACAAACATTTCCGAAGATAACAGTATATCTTTTATACTGATAAATATATATTAGGTAGGTAAACTTGTACGGGGAGCGGAGCGGGTGGGCACCAGATGGTGTGACATCACGGGCGATGTAATAGGCCTTGTCATCTCGGTGGCCTCGCTATCACACGATGCGTTTCGTCGGACTGTTTCGTCAAACTTGCCATTTGGCCGGACTGTTTGGTCCGAAGTTCGAGGGTCATTTCACCCAACTTTTTCGACGAAATGGTTTTGTGAAATTATACAAAATGTTGAATATTTCGTCGAACATACTCTGGGGTCAAAATAAGTCTATACTTTTTCTGTAAGTTATAAATAGTGTTAGTGATCATATAATGCAGTTGCGCAGGGCCCTCACTCTCACAGACTCGCCTGTCTTAACTCACCCCCAAAGGCGCCCCACGTAACCACTTCACCTCCTGACGAAGGCCCGGTAGAGAACCTGAAGCGAGTAACGGTGTATAACACGTAATCAATCACAAGGCGGATAGAGGACACCGACACTCACTGTACAACTTTACATTTAATGACGGAGGTCACACAATACACAGGACTCAACTCCTGACGAAGGAGAGCAAGAACAAAGTACTCACATGGTCACGCTTGTCTACAATCCTTCCCTAACACACACATACACGAGGCTTCACTTGAGATACTGGGAGGCAACACACACACACACGAGGCTTAACGCACACGAGGCCTCCTGAAGAAGGCGGACCCTTCAGGCGCGCGGCTGGTATGCCCGTCGCTCTGCAGACACCCGGCTTCTTTTTTGTCTCGTTCTCTTCTCCCCGCGGCCTCACGGCCACCCCGCTCCCCGTGTCCTCCCCGCCGTTGCTACCCACTCGAACACACACACACACACACACATTCCTCGCTGCTCATACACACCAGACGCACGCAACACAACCACCACAACGAACACACCCAGACACGCAAAGCGTAACAATACATTACAGGAAAATTAATACAGATCAGTCTATATTATATATGCGATAGATTTTCAGAAATATGAAGCTAATTTGATGTGTTTACAATTTGTGGTAGAATGATTACTAGTAGAATATGAGATCTGAGAAGTATAACGGGGAGTGAATGTAAATGATGCGTGTGGTTTTGACTGAAATGGGATGTGAAATGAATGAGGTGGTTGAAAGGACAGGAAGATAATGGATGTTATTGCTGCTGGGACTGTGGTGAGACAAGGGGACGGATGATTGAGACAGTGAAAGAGTTTTTGGAAAGAATGTGGTGTATAAGAAATAGACAATAAAACTGCATGCTTGCATGTAGTTTTGTTTTGTTCAGTTTCCCTTTTGTGTGGTTTTTTTTTCTCGGTTATAATGGACGAGAACTTTGCTGTCGTTTTCAGAGACACCGACTCATTTTTCCTGGCCTACAATATGTGCTTTTTTGGTTATAATGGACGATCAAAGGCCTGGCCTATGAAGAAAAGGCCACCTGTAATATCAAGATCGGGTAAATGTGGACGAGGCCTGCGCGGTCCTTTTCTGAGACTACATTTGGTATTATTTTACACTAGGACCGAAATTCCCTACGTTTCTGTTTACCTTATTGGATTCTAGGAAACATTCTCTCTATGAGCTTCCGTCGCAAATCATTACTTTTTGAGATAATGCCATGTTGTTCATAGTAACTACTGGGACCGCCTCAAACACTGGGAATCTACTCACAGCAAAGACGGAGAGAAAGGTATCGTGCCATCTATATATGGAAGGTCTGGAGAAACAGGTGCCTGCCCCCACGTCCTCGGCACTTCAGGCACACTTAAATGAGCGGACTGGACGCAAGGGCAGTAGAAGAACCCTCCCTTCAAAGGCCCCAGGGAGATGCAAGACCTTACTGGCTGCCAGTCTGGCTCATGAAGGGCCCAAAATCTTCAACAGTCTCCACAAAAATGTGAGAAACATCACAGGTGCTCTGTCAACACCTTTAAATATGGACTGGACAAAATACTACGGACAGTGTCGGATGAACCTTCAGTACCGGGTTACACTGCCAAGTGTAAGACCTTCAACACCATACCAGACCAGGTGGCCCCCGTTAGACAGGGACGCCAGGACTGGCAAACAGCGGTGGACCACCACGACTGTGAGGCTTTCGCCTCTTAACAAGACCAAGTAAACCAAGTAAGTAAGTAAGGGAGGCGAGACAAGTGTTTACGTCCGCCTCACTCTTCTTCCTCTTGTGACCTGCATCGCCTCTGTTTTTCCCTTGCCACGGACACTTTTTTAATGCAGATTTGGCTTTAGTTAGGAGGTTAAAGCGTGGGATTAGATTAGGTTAGGTTAGATTAGCGAGTCTAAAGGTGGGGTTAGGTTAGTTTAATTTTCATATCTCATATACACTCCTTCCCATTAAAACGTCTTATATCTCCGAAAGTTGGGTTATAATGGACGAGGACTTCTCGGTCGTTTTCAGGAGACACTGACTATTTTTTCCTGGCCTACAATAGGTGCTTTTTCTAATGAAGATATTTTATTTTTGCGCAAACCCATAGTTAAAAAAAAAAAAAAAAAAAAAATCTTCAAATTTTATGGTACCGTTTCCATTAAAAACACTATCTCCATCATAAAAAACACTAAAACTTGGCCGGAAAAATTTGTCAGGGTCTTAAAGGTTTTAATAAAACCTAACCTTATAGGTTTCAATGAAACCTATAAGGTTAGGTTGGGTATACTTTGTGGTTAAGCACGTCCTTAGATTTCATTAAATCTTTAAGGTTAGGTTTGGTTTCATTAAAACCAATAAGGTTAGGTTAGGTTTCATTAAAACCTTTAAGGTTAGGTTACGTTTCATTAAATCATAAGGTTAGGTTAGGTTTCATTAAAACCTATAAGGTTAGGTTAGGTTTCATTAAAACCTATAGGACCCTGGCTAATTTTTCCCGGCCAAGTTTTAGTGCTTTTTCTGATGGAGATAGTGTTTTTAATGGAAACGGTACCATAAAATTAGGTGATTATTTGTTTTTTTATGGGTTTGCGCAAAATAAAACAGTCACCATAAGAATAAGCACCTATTGTAGGCCAGGAAAAAAATAGTCGGTGTCTCTGAAAAACGACCGCGAAGTCCTCGTCCATTATTACCGAAAGTAGTGATTTACGACGGAAGTTCATAGAGAAAATGTTTCTTAGAATCTATTAAGGTGAACAGAAACCACACTCCCAATTGTGTAGGAAATTTTGGTTCTAGTGTAAAATAATACCAAATGTAGTCAGTCTCAGAAAGGACCGCGCAGTCCTCGTCCATTTTTACCTGATCTTGATATTACAGGTGGCCTTTTCTTCATAGGCCAGATCAGGAATTTCGGTCCTAGTGTAAAAAAAACTGCGCGGTAACGACCGCGCAGTTCTCGTCCACTATAACCCATTTAGCCCACATGAACGCGTCTTCATCTGTCGCTGTTCTCTTCTAACAATCATCTCCCTTTTCATAGTCAGTAGCTGCGTATTATATATATATATGCCCCTAAAGTTAAAACATTAACAACAAATCTCCGCGCCTCCCACTGTCATCGCTTCATCTTTGTTTGTGTTATGGTTGGGTGAAGCCGTTGGGCCCCAACCGTGTGCTAGATGTGTTGTCAAACAGGTCAAGCCAAATGCCTGTTTTGGTTCGACGAAAACAGTCCGACGAAACTCCTCGTGTGATAGCCGCTTTACTACCCCCGTCACACTTATTCGGAATCAGCAGGAATCAGCAGACGCTTCGAATGCCGTCCGATATTTTTTGTACTTCGAATGCACCTCGAAAGTTTTGAGCATGAGCAAATATTCGGGCCGGCCACAAGAATAGGCCCGAATGTTTGGGAATGCAGCCATAATTTTTAGAATGCACTTCGAATGCACTTCGAATATCCAGGTATATACCAACAAGTTAATTTCGACGGCATTCCGGCTCATTCGCCTCTAGTGTGACGGGGGTATACATTCGAAAGTTAATTAATTAATTAATTGAAACCGATTAATTTGTTAGGCGTCTTAACTTCTGAACAATATTCACTGGGCTTGATTTATTGCTAATAATTATCCCGAAGACTTTATTTTCGGTTATATTGGTAAGCTGTCGTCTGTGTAGTTATCATTATTACTACATTGTTATCTATTATCATTACTACTTTTATTTATATTACTACTATTGTTATTACTACCTATATGCAAAACGTTATTACTACCTATATACAAAACGTTATTAGTACCTATATAAAACTCAACACATACAAAGAGAGAACATTAAAACGAGAAACACTGAGGTGGGAGATGGAAACAAAGGGAAAGAAGAGGAAACTGGAAGCAATATCAGCGAAGAGGATAGAGAGAGAGCGGCTCGGCAGCCGTCACCTCTTCCTCAGCGCTGGGAGCGAGGGCCTCGGCGTAGGCACGGGAGCCCGAGCAGGAGCCGCCGAGCTCCGGGAGCCCGAGCAGGAGACCGCCGAGCCTCCTGCTCAATAGGACTTGGGTAGAGCCCGGGAGCAGGAGGCCGCCGAGCTCCGGGAGCCCGAGCAGGAGCACGGCGGCCTCCTTTGATGTGTGTGTGTGTGTGTGTGCTACAAGGTTACATACAAGGGTACACACCCAGGGCAGCACAAAGTCTCTGAGGGTAACTGGTGCCTAGCGTGAGCGTCTCCGTCCCGGCGTGAAGGTTGGCGAGACAACGATGACGTGATGATTGTAGTCATGACATGCTTATAGCCTTGATGGGCCTAGAGCAGGGGCGCAGGCCAGATCCGGCCCGCAGAGTCCGAACTCATGGCCCGTCACCCTGCTTGATATTTATATAACAATCCGGCCCGCAACAGCCTAGCCAACTAAATGAGTAAGTCGGCACCTCTCGACGTGATCGCAGCGGGTAGCGCGGGGCAAATTTGCATGACTGAGATCTTTACCACAGAAGCACCACGGAAAATCGCCAGGGAGAAAATGACTACATGGCAACACGCGATCATGTCGAGAGGCGCCGACGTGGGACTGGCCACTATCGTAGCATCTGGCAACTCTGCATTACACGTGACGTCCTATGAGCAGTTTTCCCTCCCCACCAACGGTGCCACGGCCAGTCCCTTTGGGATTTCGTATGAGAAGAGGTAGCATAAAACTTTCTTAGTCTGAAAGTCTTTTACATTAGGAATGTATCATAAAAAGTGCTTTTCTGTGCTACAAATACTACTGTACCCTTTTAAAGGGGCTACTAACTGAAAACCAATAGACCCTTTCCCCTCTCTCACTTTAGACCCTAAAGTGAGGAGGGGGATCTATTGGTTATCAAAGGAGGAAAGTTTCATTGTTCAGGGGGGGGAAGGATCTGTTTGGGTATCACTTTTGGGAAAACCAAAAGGTTAGACGGGAGGAGGGGCGGGCCAGCAGGGATTTTTTTTATTTTCTTAAAAAAAATCCTTAAATTGTTACCCTAGGTGTTCTAAAATTTGTCACCAAAAGAAATTTACTTATCCTCAGGGCAAAAAGTTCAAGAGTAAAAAGAACGAAGGCGTAAACAAGCCCTTAGAAGAATGTCGATGCCCATGGTTGATGCGCCTCAGCCCCCCTACTGAACCCACACGTGTGGCGTGGGCCCGACGCGATGCCGCCCCCAGGAAGGCAACGGCCGCGTGCCTCCTCCCTAAAGAGAATGTCGAGGCAGATTTTCCCCGTTCTCTATGCAGTATGGGGTTTCCGAGTGAAGACGTTGGCTGTAGGCCCAAAATAACCTAGGATATCTTGAAAATACCCATTGTTCCCACAAAAAGTTAAATTTTGAAGTCGGGAAAAACCTAACCTACCCTGACCGTAACATAACGTAACCAACCTACGTTTTTAAAGGGAAAAACCCCACATACCTTCCTAAAAAGGGGAATATCTCCCCGGCAGTGTAGGCGCGAATGGCAGCGCCCCGTGAGGCCCTAAAGGAAGCCTTAACCAGAAATGCATCCCACCCGTCCTATATAGGTAAACCAAAACCAGGGCCAACCACGACGGGCACCCCAACGTGACAGGACGCCGCGCGGCCCCCACCTCGCAGCATGACGCTGCCTTAGGGGAAACGACTTTTTTGATTAGCGACCTTAGGGGGACGGCGAGTCGTCCTATAATTTGGGTATAAAAACACAAGGGTCGTCAAAAGGGGTCGATGGCCCCCCCGGGGAGTGGGTCTAGCCAACGAGGTGCCATGCTTGACGTGAGCGGCGGAGGAAAGTCACGGGAGGGTGTTACGCCCAACGATATTGACAGGTAATGTAACAGGAAAGGGGCCCCGCAGCGAGGGGGACTATCACGTAATTAACTAGGAGGGAGGGGGGGAGCGTACCTCGCGGGTCACAAAAGGAAAGGCAAATTTAAAGCAGAATAACAAATGCCTCTCGTCCCGCAAAACGGCCCAAGGAAAATTAAGCTCAAGAAAAGTGGTGTGGGGCGTGGGGGGACAGAGTGCCCACCACCCCTTCAAGGCGGGAATTGGGGCAGCTTGCAGTGTGCAGCAGCGGCAGATTCCTCCCCCATGGAAAGTATGCAAAGCGTCTCCCGCAACTCAAAAGGAAATATAGCCGAAAAAACATGGAGGCACCATAACGTATTAGTACTGCAATGGGTGAATATTTGGAAAATTGGGGGTTTTTAGGCAAAAAAGCATGAAATTTGGCAAAAATTTTAAAAAAGGTGCTTGGAAATATTTTGGCTATAGGGCCTTTCCCAAATTCTTCCATGAGCGGGTGGCCTGCCATTTTACAAATGGCTGCCCAAAATATCTTCTCAAATGTTGATCCGCCATAGAAATGGTCTCTTGCACTCTTTTAGTTTTTCCCCCTTTTTTCTTTTTCCCCCAAATAGTTTTTCTACTTAGTGGCATATTAATTGTTTTGGGAAATGATGTGGTATTAGTCACAAGTAATTTAACCAAATACATTTTTAATTTTATTTGGACCCAGAAGGCTATATGATGGTTGCGAATTTGGCCTTGGATTCGAATGCAGGTTTTTTTAGACTGTGATTTTAAATTTAAATAGACTCCACTAATTTAATCACTTTCACATTTTTTTGACCATTTTTTTTCTGCTTTCAGGTGTGAAAAGGGCCCAAAAGTTCAAGGGGGTGGTTTCCCCAAAACCCCGGGGGACTCAACACAGGGTCTAGAAACTGACGGGAGAAAGTGCTTTCTTTGTCAGGAAACACGTCAGAGGTGCTTCCTGCCCAGCCGAGTCACACGTGCCACACAGGAGCGGGGTAAAAGAAAATTGCGGGGCTTTTGTATTTTTTGACAGATGGCTGTTTCCCCCACAAAATCAATCTTTCAAGTTTGATGATGGGAAGGCTTAAAAGAACCAAAAGGGGCCAAGGCCGGGGTGGCACGACCTGTAGGCCCTCTAAAACAAAAAAAAAAACTACACGGCAAAAAGAAGCGTAAAAACCCCCCCAAAAATGCGCTGATGACCTTGAAGCTCAAAGAAGTTACCCGCAAAGTGCTGGTAAAAAAAGTGCTTCCGCCGAAAATGCTTCTTCTTGAAAAACCTGCACCGATGGAGAGTCTTGACTCGAAAAGCATAAATTTTTGGGCTTGATATCAATGCGGGTGGCTGCAATGAAATTGCGGGAAAAAACCCCTCTGGCCAAATAGTGCAGGAGACTTGATTGCACAAGAAGCCCGGTACCATCTGCCATGCTTGCTCTTTTGTACAACAGAGCTAGAAAAAAAACTATAAGAGTCTGGTTGGACAAATATCATGGCCTTGCATTTGCGAGCTGGATCTTATATTGAAGATATCGCAGGAATCAGTTTTTCACCATCTTCAAAATCAGCGACCCGGTCGATCTGTACCAAAAAGGGGAAAAAAACTTGGAAAAAGATGTTTTTGGACCCGTCCCTCCATGACCCCAAAAAGGAGTACGGCCTACTTTTTCCCGAATGGAAGCTCACAAACAAGGGCCCAGAGTAGTCCTCATTTTTTACACGAAAATGTTGGACAAGCACTGAGGGAAAACAGTGAGCAGATGTGATGGGATCTGTTCATCTTGCCCGGTGCGAACATAGTAGGAAACATTCAAGGAAAACCAGTTTGGGGTTCCTTTTAACCCAACCCAGGAAGATTATGTTTCCCGGGGCTCTGTTTCGTTAGTTCAATGGGTTTTTAAAAGGGCCAAACATCAAGGGGGACAGTAAGCTCTTCAACAATGCCCCAGCCAGTGCTCCCCTATTTCCCAGCTACTGATTCCAACAGCAGGTACGACGTCGGGAGAATCGCGGCCCCATGTAAAAACAAGGGACAACCCGGAAAGGGGAAACCCTCTGCCCTCTACTTGGGTGTGATGGTCCACACGAACTCGCAAGCGGAATGGTGGACCCCTTTGTATATCTGGGGCTGAGTTTTCCTATGACCGGGGCTGGCCATTAAAATGAAATTTGGGGACAGATCTCCATTACTACAAGATGGGGAAAAACGTTTTTCCTCCTGAGCGAAAGGTTTGGGGCTCTCACGACTGCTGCAGTTTATAAAAATTGACCCAAACCCCCCTCAAACGTGCGCACGACTCATTATGGAAATGGAAAATCGCGTTTCCAACACCCAACAACGACTTTAGTGGAGCTTTCCCGGGGTGTTTTCCCCCACCCTCGTGATGCTGCTGGGGCCAAATGATCTCAGCATCTCTCCCCCAGACCACACCCAATTACCCCCTGTTCTCTTTCCCAAAGGCAACACCCACCGGTGCCAAAACAAAAAGGTCTAAACCGACAACTGTCACTCATCTTCAAGCCTGGGAAGGGAAATCGGTAGGTTTCACATTTTCATTAAAATTTTCCCACTTTTTTTACAATCAAGCACAAAATTTCCACATGTACAACATTTACAGTTTAAATAATTTTTTTTTTGCTTTACAGCGGCGGGGGCACCTGAAGCAGGTGGTGGACTCTGACACCCTGAAGGAGGTGAGATGACTCCTGGGGTGCTAAACCTGAAGCCCCAACAGCACGACCACCCGAAACAGAAAAGTGGCTCTCACGTCCTTGTACCCCTTTTCCTACGAAAACAAATCCGGCCATATCCGCCACTGAGGGCATCGTGAAGACGGCAGTTGATGTCCGAAACCCCGGCCAGATCCCAGTCCTCACTTTGACCCGCCCCTCTACACTCTGGCAAAACAGATCCATGGAGTGGCCACATAGGGGGAGGATCGATTCGTAGTGATGTTTGGTGGCCTACACATCGAGATGGCGTCCCTCAAGGGCCTTGGAGATCTTCTGGAGGGCAGCGGCGGACAGGAGCACTGTTCAGGCCCGGGGGTTTTACCCGTGGAACAGAGTTCGTTTCTAAAAGCTCCCACGTGACCGCCCCAAGAGGGGTCACCAAGTCACAGCCGTAGCCTGTATCACTTCAGAGAGTGCCCACAGGGGGGTACATCCAACCTTGGAAAATGCAGTGAAGTGGTGCCACTTGAAAACTGGTGTGATGCAAGGGCCAGGGATGTCCTCAATTTCCCAAATTTTGGTACTTATCCGCAGCTGGGGCGGGGTGTGATGGATACGTGAGAGCGTACGGAGGCCGACTTCCCGCCCCACATAGAGGCCCTGTCTGATCGTACCTTTGGTTCTTGCCCTGGACCTACACACACTCAGATGGGGGCCCATCCACCTACGAGACATGGTTCATTTAACAGCTCCATCCCGATGTCTATGCTGAGTTTCTGAAGGGGAAAATTTGCGTAAAAATCCAAAGGTCTTCTCTCGTTGCTATTGACCAGGCCCTGAGCAACAATGCTTCCTGAAGGGAGGGGCGGTGCTGTGGGCCTCGGAGAACCCTGCAGCTTTCGTGCTGGAGGTATCTTTTCTCGAATGGCTCGTTTAATTCAGGAATTCGAGGAATCAACCCAGAAAGGGGCACAGATGGGCGCACCCTAACAGAAAAAGACATGCCAGATGGCATTTGCACCCAAAATGTTCGATCATGGCCCAGCCATGGAAAAAGATGGGGAACCCGTTCGCGAATACAGCAGTGATTCCTTTCCTGAACACAGGAAAGTTGGGCACACAGTGCAGCAAAGTGCGGCGATGGGAAATTGGACTCGAGCAGTATGAGACATATGTTTTAAGAGAGGCTGTGAACCAGACAGTGCTTATCAAAGATCCCCTCAAACGGAAAAACCCCCCACTTTTTAGCCCCCCCCATCAGAGAAAGCAAGGAAAAAACTACAGTTTCATCCCGAAAACACTGTTGCCCCTTTTCCAAAGCTGTACTTTCCCTCCCAATACGCCAGGTGATTTGGCCAGTTTTTTTCAACACGAAAACCGGGCCCGTCCACCGTCTCTGTCTCAGATGGTGGCTTGAGAACGGAACCAGTCTGACTTGATGCCCTGTTGGAAAAAACCTTTTTCCAGTAAAAAAGGATCTCTCCACCCCCAGGTAAGGTAAAAATCCTGGGTGGGGGTGCCCTTATCAAACCTGTGCGACCAGGGACTGCAAAGACTTTCAAGGTTTCCACTTGTCTTTGTGCCGTATGTCACACCCGCTTCACATGCCCGCTGGGGGATCACCTTGTCTGGTGGCGGGGGTTAAGCGTGGGTCGCGCGCCCTACTTGGGGGCCCCGCCCGCCATTGTTTGGGGTTCGGTGCCGCGGCCTCGTGGACCAAGTGCTCCCCCCTTTGTCACTGGGGGGTGGAGCCTTCCGTGATTTGCCTTTATGCTTCCTCCCCCTTTTCTCCTTTTTAGGGGGTTCTAGGGCCCCTGAGACCCTTCTCTTCCGTCTCACGCTTTTTCTCCTTTTTTATTCACGCTCCGCTCCCCCCCGTGTTTGCCCTGCGTGGCATCCTTATATTCCCCCCACGCCCCTCTTTGGAAGTTGAGGCCCCCGCGGGGGGGGGTTGTAGTTCCCCTTTGGTGGGCAACACGCTTCTTTTGGTATGGGGGTTGGGGTAAAACGGGAGGTCCGTGCGGCCCCGCTGGATCAAAGGTGGTCATGCGTTGGCTAGGGCCCAAAGGGGGGTTGCCTGGTGGGCACCCCATCTCCCGCGGGGTGCCATCACACACTAGGCAACCCAAGCGTATCTTTCCCCGCTACCCCCGGGCTGTTTTGGGGAGGTCTTCCCCAACAACAGCTTCCCCCCGTTGGGCTCCGGGGGGGGTGGGGGGTGGGGTGGGTATACAAACGTTTATTAGTACCTATATAAAACTCAACACATACAAAGAGAGAACATTAAAACGAGAAACAACTGAGGTGGGGATGGAAACAAAGGGAAAGAAGAGGACACTGGAAGCAATATCAGCGAAGAGATACAGAGAGAGCGGCTCGGCGAGCCGTCACCCTTCCTCAGCGCTGGAGCGAGGGCCTCGGCCGTAGGCACGGGAGGCCCGAGCAGGAAGCCGCCGAGCTCCGGGAGCCCGAGCAGGAGACCGCCGAGCCTCCTGCTCAATAGGACTGTAGAGCCCGAGCATTGAGCCGCCGAGCTCCGGGAGCCCAGCAGGAGGCCGCCGAGCTCCGGGAGCCCGAGCAGGAGCACGGCGTCCTCCTTTATGTGTGTGTGTGTGTTGTGTGCTACAAGGTTACATACAAGGGTCACACCCAGGTCAGCAACAAAGTCTCTGCGGGTAACTGGTGCCTAGCGTGAGCGTCTCCGTCCCGGCGTGAAAGGGTTGGCGAGACAACGATGACGTGATGATGTAGTCATGACATGCTTATAGCCTTGATTGGGCCCTAGAGTGCAGGGGCGCAGGCCAGATCCGGCCCGCAGAGTCTCTAACTCATGGCCCGTCACCCTGCTTGATATTTATAACATCCGGCCACGCACAGCCTAGCCAACTAAAATGAGTAGTGGCACATCTCGACGTATCGCGAGCGGGTAGCGCGGGGCAAATTGCATGACTTCGATCTTTACCACGAAGCACCATGGAAAAATCGCCAGGAGAAAAGACTACATGCAGACACGCGAATCATGTCGAGAGGCGCCGACGTGGGACTGGCACTATCGTAGCATCTGGCACTCTGCATTACCGTGACGTCCTAGAGCAGTCTTCCCTCACCACCGACAGGCCCTTTAACGGTCACGCCCGCGGCCCATCTCCGTAGGAGTTCGTACTGAGAAGGTATGCAATCAAACTTTCTTAGTCTGAAATGTACTTTTTATCATTAGGAATGTGGATCCTCTAAAGTGCCATTTCTGCTGCTACTAATACTACTGTGAGCTACTTAATGCTACTACTGATAACCAATGAGATCCTTCCCTCTCTCACTTTAGACCCTAAATGAGAGAGGAAGGTCTCATTGGTTATCAGTTAAGGAGAAAAGTTAATCATTGTTATCAGTGGGGAGGAAGGATCGATGGTCTCACTCTTGGAACATAAGAGCTTAGAGCTGGATTGAGGGGCTGGCCGAGCAATGGAGTTTTTTATTATTCTTTAAATAAAAATCCCTTAATATTGTTACCCTAGGTGTTTCTACATTGTCACCAAAAGTAATTTCGTTATTCCTCATGGGAACATCAAAGTTCCAGAGTAACAAGAACGAAGGGCGAATCAACATAGCGACCTTAAGAGCATGTCGATGCCCATGTTGATGCACCTCAGGCCCCCCTAGCTGAACCCCACTGTGGCGTGGGCCAGACGCGATGGCCGACCCAGGAAGAGGCACAGGCCGCCTCGATGCTCCTCCCTCAAGCAGAATTTCGATGGCAGCATATTCCCGTTTCTCTATGGCTCAGTATGTGGTTTGTCCTGTGATGAAGACGCTTGGCTGTAGGTCCGAAACTAACCTAGGATAAATCTTGAAATAACTCTCATTGTTCCCACACAAAGTTACATATTGAAAGATCAGAAAACCTAACCTACCCTGTACCGTAAACATAACGTAACCAACCCTACGTGTTCAAGGTAAACCCCACATACTCTTCCTGAAAAAAACGGAATATGCTGCCCGGCAGTGTATGCGCGAGATGGCAGGCACGCCCCGCTGAGGCCCTGCAGGAAGACTTAACCAGGAAATGCATCCCACCCTTCACTATATAGGGTAAAACCAAAACCATGGCGCAACCAGCGCCGGGCAGCCAACGCTGAACAAGGACGCCGCGCGGCAGCTCGCCAGCGACGCTGCTTATGGAAACGACGTTTTGATTAGCTGACCTTAGCGGGGGAACGGCGAGTCGTCCCTATAATTGGTATAGAACACAAGGGTCTTCACAAGGTCGATGGCCCCCGGGAGTGGGTCCTACGCAACGAGGTGCCCATGCTTGACGTTGAGCGGGCGGAGGCAGTCTGACGGCGAGTGGCGTCTACGCCACGATATTGACATGGTAGATGTAACTATGGAAATGAGCCCCAGCAGCGAGGGGACTATCACTGTACGTAACTAGGATTGAGGTGAGCGGGGAGCGTGAGTCTCGCAGGTCCACTAAAGCGAAGGCTGAATTATAAGCAGGAATAACAAATGCCTCCTCGGGACCGCTAACGGCCCAAGGAAACTTAAGCTCACAGAAAAGTGGTGTAAGGGCAGTGGAGGGACAGAGTGCCCACCACACTTCAAGGCTGGAAATTGAGGCAGCTTTGCAGTGTGCAGCAGCGGCAGATTCCTGCACATGCAAGTAGGCAAAGCGTCATCCCCGCACTCAACTCAAGAGAATATTAGCAAAAACATGTGAGGCACCAGTAACAGTATTAGTACTTGCAGATAGGTGAAATATTTGGAAAATTGTGGGTTTAGTGCAACAAGCAGTGAATTTGCGACAATTGAAAAAGGTGCTTGGAAGATTTTGGCTATAGGCCATTCCAGAATTCTTTCATGAGCGTAGTGCCCTGCCATTTTACAAATGGCTGCCAAATATCTTCTCGAATGTGTATCCGCCCATAAGCAATAGGTGCTCTGTGCCTCTTTTATGTTTTTCCTATACTTTTCTTTCTCTCATCTAGTTTTTTCTAACTCTAGGGCAATATGTAATGGTTTTGGGTACAACTAGATGTGGTATTAGTCACAATATAATTATAACCAAATACATTTTTTTTTTTTTTATATTATTTGGAGCCAGAAGGCTCATATGATGGCTTTGCGAATTATGGCCTTGGATTTCATGAATGCAGGTTTTTTTGTTAGACTGTGATGTTAATTTAATATAGACTCCAGCTAATTTTAATCACTCTAGTTCACATATTTTGACCATATTCTTCTGCTTTCAGGTGTGACATGGCCAAAGTTTACAAGGTGGTGGATCCCCTTACACCCGGGACATCAACACGAAGGGGTTCTAGAAACGACTGGAGCAAGTGCGTTTCTTTGTCAGAAGACACGTCAGAGGTGCTTCACTGTCCAGGCCGAGTCCTCACGTGCCCATAAAAAAAACACAGGGAGGCGGTACAAGACAATTGCTGAAGCTTCTTGTAGGTTTTGACAGGAGGATTGGCTGTTTGCCCACAGCAATCAATCTTCAAGGCTTTATGATGGGAATGGCATTGAAGAACCACTACGCGGCACAAGGCCAGGGGCACGACTCATTTAGGCTCTCTACAACAAAACAAAACTACAGCGTGGCGAGAAACGTAAGAAACCCCCAGAAGATGCTGCTGAGACTCTGCTGATAGCTCAAAGAATTCACCCGCAAGAGTGCTGGTAAGAAAAGTGCTTCCGGCCGAAACATGCTTCTTCTGTGACAACCTGCACCAGAATGGGGAGTCTTTGACTCGAAAAAGCATCAACATTTGGGCTGATATCAATGTCAGGTAGGCGCAATGAAATTGCAGGAAAAATCCCTACTGGCCAAACTGAGTGCAGGAGACTTGATTGGCCAAGAAGCCCGGTAACCATCTGCCATGCTTGCTCTCTTGTACACAGAGCTAGAGAACAAACATATGACGAGTCCTGGTGTGACAAATGAATCATGGCCTGGCATTTGCTGACTGGTATCTATATTGGAAGATACCTCGCTGGACAATCTAGTTTGCACCATCTTCAAACTCCGCGACCTGTCGACTGTTACACAACAGGCTAAAACAACTTGGAACTGTATGTGAGGACGGCGTCCCACTCCCACTGGCCCTCGAAAAAGAGAGTACTGCCTACTTTCCAACATGGAAGCTCACACGACGGCCTAGATGTAGTCCTCATTTCACGCCGAAGATTTTGACAAGCACTGAGGCAAGCATGTGAGCATGATCTGATGGTGATGCTTTTCATCTTGCCAGGGCTGCGACCATAGTGAGGAGAGACATGTTCAAGATGAAAACCAGTTTTTGGTGGTTCCTTTGAACCCACGACCGGAAGATTATGTTCCAGTGTCCCTCTGTTTAGCGTTAGTTTGCCAATGGTGTTGAATGGGCCAACATCAAGGCACAGTCCAGAGCTCTTCAACAATGCCCCAGCCAGTGCTCACTTATTTTCCCAGCTACTGATGTCCAAGCGCATGGTACGACGTCCGGGAGAATCAGCAGGCCCCATGTACAACAAGGCACACCAAGGAAGGGAAACAACCTCTGCCCATCTACTTGGGTGTTATGGTCCCCACACGAAGACTCGCAAGCGTGAACTGGTGGACCATTTGTTGATCTGGGACTGAGTATTTCCTATGACCGGTTGGCTGGCCATCTCACTGAACTTGCGACAAGATCTGCATTACTAAACAAGGAATGGAGAAAGCAGTTTCTCCTCCTGAGCTGAAAGGTGGTCCTCTTCACGACTGCATGCAGTTGATAACATTGACCACACCCAGCTCAACAGTGGCGACGCTCATTTCCATGGAACTGGAATATACGCTGTTCCAACACCCAACAACGACTTCAGGGAGCTTTCCCCGGCTGTTGCCCAACAACCCATGCAGTGATGCTGCTGGTGCCAAGATGATCTCCGCATCTCTCCCCGAGACCACACCAATGTATGCCTGTCCTGTTTGCTCCTTCTCCAGGCAACACCCACCGGTGCCAAAGCAAGAAGGTCTAACCGAGCCGACTGTCAGCTCATACTTCAGCCTTGCGGAAGGAATATCGGTAGGGTTTCACATTATTCATTAAACATTATCCCACTTTATTTACAAATCAGGCACAAATTCCAAACATGTACACTACATTTACATGTTTACCTAATTATGTTTTTCTGCTTTACAGCTGGCTGGAAGCCCTGAAGCAGGTGGTGGACTCTCTTGACACCCTGAAGAGATGAGATGATCTCCTGGCTGCATACCATGCAAACCAGCAAGCCAGCACGACCACCAGAAGACATGAATATGTGGTCTCTCCGTCCTTGTACCCCTTTCCATGACGAAATCAAAATCCGTAGCCCTGATCCGCCACTCGATGGACATCGTGAAGTACGGCAGTTGATGTCCTGAACCCTGGCCAGATCCCAGTCCTCACTTGTGACCCGCCACTCTAACAATCTTGCAAAGCAGATCCATGGAGCTGGCCTACAAGTTATGGCTAGGATCGATTCCGTATTGATGTTTGGTGCCTACACATCAGATGCGTCCTCAAGGTCCTTGGAGCTCTTCTGAGGGCAGACGGCTGCAGGAGCACTCGTTCAGGCCGGGGTTTTTGCTACAGTGGAACAGCAGATTCGTTTCTAAAAGCATCCCCGTGACACGCACAAAATAGACGGGGCTCCCAAGTCACAGCCAGTAGCCCTGTTATCTACTTCAGCATTAGTGCCTACGGGATACATCCATGACGCTTGGAAGATGCAAGTGAAGTGGTGCCACTTTGAGAACTGGTGTGATGCAAGGTCCGAATGCAGTCCTCAATTCCAATTCTGTACTGTCTCCTGCAGCTGGAGCTGTCTGTGATGGTATACTTTTAGAGCGATACGTGAGGCCCGACTTCCTGCTCTACATATAAGGCCCTGTCTAAGCTCGTACCTTGGTTCTTCGCCCTGGCCATACACACTACTCGAGATGGGTGCCGATCCACCTACGAGACATGGTGTCATTGAGCAGCTCCATCCCGATGTCTATGCTGACTTTTTCTGAAGGGAACTTTGTCGTCAAGAAGTCAAAGCGTGCAATTCTCTGCTGTTGCTATGACCAACGGCCCATGGCCGAACAATGCTTCCGTGAAGGGAGACGGCGGTGGCTTGGGGCCTGACCGGAGAACCCTGCGCTCTTTTCGTCGCTGGATGGTATCTTGTCTCGAGATGGCTCGTTTAAATTCAGGAATTCGGAATCAACCCGAAAGCAGGCAGGACACAGATTGACGTCAACCATGACAGAAGAGACCTGCACAGATGGCTTTGCACAAGCATGTGCGATCACTGAGCCGAGCCATGGACGAGATGGGGGCCCCCGTTCACGCTGAATACAGCAGTGATCTCCTGTCCTGAACAGCAAGACGTTGTGGACACAGCAGTGGCGAGACACAGTGCGGCAGATGCGAAACTGGACTCGCGCAGTATGAGACATTGTTTTAAGAGAGGCTTGTGAACCAACAGTGCTTTCACAGATCCCATCAAGCGGAACACCTCCATCTTTGTCAGCCGCCCACCAGTCAGAGAGAAGTCAAGGAAACAGCGTACAGATGTCATCCCTGAAGAAACGACTGTTCGCTCTTCTCCCGGCTGTACATTGCCTCCCAGAATGCCGCCATGGGTGATTTGACGAGTTCGTTTCCACACGAAAACCAGGCCTGTCCCACCGTCTCTGTCTCAGGATGAGTGGCTTGAGACTGAACCAAGTCTGACTTGATGGCCCTGGCCCTGGAAAACCTTGTTCCGTGAAGAGGATCTTTCAACCCCCAGAGTACCGGTCACAATCCTGCATGGTGCTGCCATTATCAACCATGCTGCGACCAGGACTGCAAGACATTTCAAGGTTATGCACTGATGTCTTCGTGCCGTATGTCACATCCCAGCGTTCAGCATGTAGACAGACTAGACATTGTCCCTGGTTTTGTATCATGCAGACAGCTTGAAGGCGGACACTACAGCAGCAAGAGAGGAAAGGGAGTTTAGGAGAACGAGTCGAGCCATCAAGTGCAGTTCCTGAAACTGGCAGAGTTTCTCTTTTCTCCGCATCAACGACACAATACGGAGCTGTTTCTGCCTTCCTGGCTTCTAACGTGGCTAACGTGGCAACATTGACACCAACAAACATCTCATCACCACACAAGGCAACTGGCGTTCTTTGCTCCAATCGCCAGGACGTGTCAGCTCTAGCGCCATGCACGCATGAGGATGCTGAACAACTCGTATCCTTTCCCCCCCTGCACCTACAGGAATGCCCGTACAACAGGGGTACAGCAGTATCAATACGCACAGTTGATACAGACTGGTAGTCCCCCCTGGCCATAGCATCAGCCAATCGCCTCAACATCTCTGAACTGTGGATTGCCTTTGGAGCTGGAAGAGCTTCAGGTTCATCGCTGCTCATGAGATCGCCAAAGCTCTTGGTCCTGACCGATGTGTGGGCATTGCTGATGTTCCAGCGCCTCACTGGATGTGACAACGGTGTCCTGTTTTGGCGGCAGGGGCAAGAAGACTGCATGGGACACCTGGACCCCTATTGGAGACGTCCCACACCACGATTCTGCGCCTTGGTGCCATGCCAGACCCCATCGTGCCATTGACGGTGATGCAACCACTGGAGCGATTTGTGGTCCTGCTGTAACGATCGCCCCAGCACAGAGGAGGTGTGAACCATGCAAGGAAACAGCTGTTCAGCAAGAAAGGCAAGCCTATTGATGGTCTGGCCTCCTACACAGGCTGTGCACTCATGCCAACCCAACCAAGAGAGCTGTCTACCGGCCCTGGTCACTGTTGGGCCCAAATGATGACCCCTGCCCCAGAGCTTCCGTCAACCAAGTGATAGGGCTGGAACAAGACCTGTGGTGGATGGGGTATAACCTGGAACGGACCCTACCAGAAAGCATCAGAAGCTTGCAGGGAACTCTTGCGATGTGGACTGCAGAAACGTCTGCAGAGGACGCTGCAAAATGCCAGAGGCGGCTCTTCATGTAAACAGCTCTTTGTCAGTGCGGTGGAACATGCTCTGAGTGACGCGGTCAAGACAGAACAGTTCCTTACTGTTTTGGACACATTTCCATCCTATTGACTTTGCAATTAGCTATAATAAGCTATTGTGTGTACCTCTGCTCCTACAAAACAGACGAATAATTCTGGGTTGTTTGAACGCACTTGACGACGTGGTCCTGATTTCAAATCGTAACATGACGTAAAATTTTCAATTCTTATTTTTTTAGCTCAAACTAGTAATTATTTGCCAATTTCAAATGTATGTGGACAGTAAATTACTGATGTACTGATTTATAATACCAAGAAAGACTTCACACCCCTAGAATTGAATTTAACCTACAATTATCACAGAATTCAATAAGCGATGGCCGCCATTTTTGTCACAGGTCGAATCTGAGATGGCCCTAATCTAAAAATCACCACTGATGCAGAGTCCACTGCGGACCAAATTCCCATGTTGTTTCATCAACCCATCAATACTTTTCCCTATCTGCAGTACTATATCGCGGTGTTCAACACAGCGGCCAGGCAGCGCCACTGGGCTGCCAAACCCCCGCAGCCAAGGACGCCTTCGCTTCAGACTGGATGACGTGCCTCACCCCGTCAAAGAACGGGAATTCCTTTATTATGATTATTATAAACTGAACATGGCACGTTGCAACACTGGGTGCCCGCCTCGAGGCGCTGGACAACAACCAGGAGTTCAAGCAAAGATGTGCAGACCATGGCGGCAGGGCGCGGCTTCACACGATTTAGGACACTCAGCGCATTACCTTACTATATGCAGAAAGAAAATGAGCACGCCTGCGTCGAGAAATGCGTTCGGAAAAGCAAAGTGGCAGGTTCCCTCCCGTAGGTGGCCCGCTACGCATGTGGTTCGTTCATGTGCCGTGTAGCGTGGCGCATCTTGCCATAGGACTTTGACAAGCTTGCTCCCTCAAAAAAACGAAAGCTACGACATCACCGTTATGCGGCAAGACGCTTGCATGTCAAGGAGAACAAAAGTTTCCTTACGAGGAGGAAATTGAATAGAAAAAACTTTCCGTGCCGCTAAACGGCGAAGGTAAATGACGCGGAGAAATGAACATCTAGAAAACAAGAAGTGGAGGCCGCAACTCCTATTGGAAAAACGAGGATTCCCCCTCCACAGGGACCAAGGGTTTAAGGAAACAGGCGTCCCAGACCCATTCGCTTATCCCAGCCGATCCAAACACCACAAAGTGAGCTTAACGCACTAAGTTGGGAAGTCGTTCCTCCCAGTGGGAGGAACAAATACCCACCGCCACAATCCGAGGATGGAAAAACTAAGGTCCCCAGAGGACCCAGTCGAACAGGGGGGGGGGGGGGGGGGAGTAAACCTGGCAGGTCCCAACACACTGGCCAACAGTCATAACGTCACATATAGGAGAGCATGAGTAGAGTTTGTGCAGCGAGGCCGCGGAGGAGGGAGGCATGCAGTTAGCAAGTTCAGAAGAGCAGTAAGCATGAAAATAACGGTAGAAGATAGCAAGAGAAGCAGAATTGCGGCGGTGATTTAAAGATTGAAGACAGTCAGTCAGAAGAGGGGAGTTGATGAGACAAAAAGCTTTTGACTCAACCCTGTTTAGGAGAGCTGTATGAGTGGATCCTCCCCAAACATGTGAGATACCCCACATTTGGGCGGATAAGGCCCCTGTAGAGAGCAAGCAACTGGGAGGGAGAAAAAAAGGACGCAGACGCCACAAGACACATAACTTCTTAGAAGCTGTTTTAGCAAGAGATGAGATGTGAGATTTCCAGTTCAGATTTTTAATAAAGGATAGTCCAAGAATGTTCATTGCAGAAGGAGATAGTTGAGTGTCATTGAAGAAAAGGGGATAGTTATCTGGTAGGTTTTGTCGAGTAGATAGGTGAATAAATTGGGTTTTTGAGGCATTGAACAAAACAAGGTTTGCTTTGCCCCAATCAGAAATTATAGAAAGATCAGAAGTTAGGCGCTCGGTGGCATCTCTCCGTGAATCACTAAGTTACCTCCGCCAACGAAGTTGGAGGGGTTATGTTTTCACCCCGATCTGTCTGTCTGTCTGTCTGTCTGTTTGTTAGTATACAGGATTTCTCGAAAAGTTGCGAATAGATTTGGACCAAACTCAGTATACCAAGTCTATTTGGTATAAGGAAAAACCGATTTAATTTTGGATGAAATCTATTGACAACTGTTGCCATGGCAACCAATTGATGAAATATTCGGCCGGAGGTATGCGCTCATACTGAGTGTTTTATATATATATATATATATATATATATATATATATATATATATATATATATATATATATAATATTGATATACATATATTATATATATATATATATATATATATATATATATATATATAATATATATATATAATATATATATATATATATATATAATATATATATATATATATATATATAATATATATATATATATATATATATATATATATATATATATATATATATATATATATATATATATATAATATATTATATATATATATATATATATATATATTATATATATATATATATATATATTATATATATATTATATATATATATCATATATATTTATATGAAATATTCGGGCGGAGGTATGCTGTACTGATGCCCCCCCTATTCCTGATGTGTTGACGTCTAATAAACAACGTTGAAAAATGAGGTAGAATATTAGCGTACGAGTGGAAGGTTTGAGTTAGACTTAGAAGATCATTAAGATAATAAAAGAGAGTAGGTGATGGGACAGAACTCTGAGGAACACCACTGTTGATATTTTTAGAAGAACAATTCGTCTCATTCCTCTCCTTTCTCTTCTCTCTCTCCTCTCCTCTCTCTCTCTCTCCTTCCTCTCTCCCCTCTCTCTCTTTTCTTTTCTCTCCTTCTTCTCTCTCTCTCTCTTCTCTCTTCTTTTTCCCCCCCCCCCCCCCCCTTTTCTCTCTCTCCTCTCTCTTCTCTCTCTTTTTTTTTTTTTTCTTTTTTTATTTAAACGTATAGTACTTTTGGGCGTTATTGGGCTAAAGCTTAGGTTTTATACGATATCTATAGCACATTAAGATAAAAACAGCTTTTTATATTTAATAATAAAAATTTAGGCCATAAACCCATTTTTTTCCCCCCGTTTAAAAGCTTAGGGGGGCATGGGGTTTTAGGTCGGTTTTGAACTAAGGTTCCCACGACCTGTAGCGGGGAAAAAAAAAGGAACGTAGGGGGGCTTTTCCTGGAAAGGGCACAGCCCCATTGCTCCATCTGTGTGGGGGACACGGTGGAGTAAAGGGGGCGGGGGGGGCCAGGGACTTGAGGTGCCATGGGGGGCGTGGAGATTTAGTGCCTTTGTCATGAACAAAAATCTGCCAATCCCTGCGCTCCTAGGGGTTGGGAAGGAGTCAGGCGCGTGGTGGGCGTTGTCGTTAACCAGTCGTGGGCTCTTTCGGACGCGGTCTAGTGTGGCAGGAAAAAGGGCGGCAGGAAGCCTACCGGGGGGGAGATTCCATTAGGGGACGTCCCTGAGCTTGACAGGCCTCAACACCCTTGGTCTAGAAGGTGGGGATGCGCCGGACATGCTAGTTCCGGGCCCGAGTTTTTAGCAACTCTCCTGGCATGACGGGTGAAGTTCATCCCGCGTCAAACTCCACCCCAAGGATGGAGATGGATCTCTAAAGGGGGAGATTCCCCCTCCAGCCTAGCCCGGGGGGAAAAGGTTGGCGATGTCTTCCTGTGGGAGATAAGCAGACCCGGGTTTTTGTCGGGGCCAGGTGATTGCCACGACTAATCCATTGACGATTTTGTCCATGCCAGTTGATGCCACACCGTGTCCTGCAGCACGTCTTTGCGGGAAGGGGAAAATGGTCAGTCATCAGCGTAGCCCGGGGCCTCAAAATGGCTGGGAAAGTCTTGAAATAGACATTTGCCGAAGAGGCCCGAGTACGCTGCCCTGGGGGGACGTTTGGCTTAATGGGTTCGGGCGGAAGTGTGGCCGGTGATCACCCCCCCCAAGGGTCCTCCCCTTGGGGTAGTCCGGTTGAGCTGCATTTAGGGCGCCGCGCACTCCTAGCGGGGGCAGCAAGACCTCGGTCCCACACCCTGTAAAAGGCTCCGGCGATGTCCAAACCCACGAAAAAAGGGTGTCCATTCCTTTACCCAGCGAGTGGTTCCGGGAAGCAACTGAAGGGGGAGCGGGGTCGCATGCCCTTTCCCTCCTAAAACCCAAATTGTTTGGATTTGAAGATGGTGGGGTAAAGGTTTTGTTTGGGGTGATGGGGACTCCAGGATTTTCTAAACATGGTGAAAAGGGGAAAATTGGGGTAGTTTTTTGGGGGTTCCTTTTGCTTTTTTTTTTTGGATGGCCACCACTCTTGCCTCTTTCCATTGCGGGGCCACTTGCACGAGGAAAGGATGTTGTTGAAGATGATGGTGGGGGTGGAGCGAGTGAGCACACATCCCTTTTGTAGGGGAGGGCTGTGGTCGGGCCCAGCGCCTTCTTGGGATTTAATTTCCGCAGTGATGTTTTCTTCCTTATTGTTAATGCGAAATCTCCAGAGAGGCCCTGGGGAGGGGGTGATCTCTGGGGGTCGCTGGGGGTTGGGACCAATCTTAAAAGAAAAAAGAGCTGCCAAAAGTAGCCTTGTCCTTTTGGGGGGGACCACGACCCTTTGGTCTGGTGAGCGTGGAATGGTGTTGTCCAAAGAGGCCTTTCTGTGCTTTACTCCACACCCCCACTCCCCCTGCTCACTGATGCCGCTTTACTGGCTTTAAACCCCCTCTCCACGTTGTTGGCCTCTTTTTTGGGCCTGGCACATGGTCTTGCAGGCTTCTTTGTGCCCATGTTGTTGAGTGGGAGGGGTGGGGCTTTTACCCCACCCGGCCCGTCTGTTGTCACAGCTTCCTACCTGAAACCAAAAGGGCTGATCATGGGTTTGGATTTTTAGGTTGGGTGGGTACATGGGGTTTTTTTGGAGGGATAGGAGAAGGTTAGGAAGGGCTCCACTTGTGTGTTAACGTAGCCGTGGAGAAGCTCCGTCCCCAATGGAGTCCAAATTTCTTTTTGGTGTCCCAATCTCCACAGACCAAAGCCTCGGGGGAGAAGCCTCGTCGCGTACCACAGGGGCTGATGGGGGTTTTAGTGAGTACGGCAGATGGTCCGATGATCCAACCCTACCCCGGGGGGGGAGGTGATCACTTCTTCTGGCAAAAACGTGATACAGGGGCGAGGGAGGAGCCCGAGATGTGGGGGGGGGAAGTTTACTGGTTTTTGGTTTAAAAACCGTACTCAGTTTCAAATCCTGAAAAACCCTTCAACAATGCGTTTCATGTCCCCTACAACAAAGAATGGTGCAGTTGTGGGGGAATAGGGGGCAAAGTTGGGGGGAGGAAGTGGATGGGGTCATTTCCCTGCCCCCTGTGGGCGGAGGGGACGCATAGTAGGATGGTTTTGTTGCGACTCGTCCCAGTTGAAGAACATCATTCAAGGGGTATTTTCTCTCTTTCCCCTTTTCTCTTTAATTTCTCCCTTCCTCCTCTCTCCCCCCCTTTTTTTTTTTTCTTCCTTCCCCTTCTCTCTCTTTTTTCTCTCTCTCT
>JACEEZ010002312.1:100000-102500 GCA_016584305.1 Chionoecetes opilio
AGTCCTACTCAAGGCATTAAGTTCATCGAGCCAGGGACACTCCATCGGGCCTTCTGGATGGCACGTGTAATATATGCCATACAAGTTCTGCTGATTCATAAACAGTTCAAGCTGACAGGACCAAAAATGAAAGATTTGAGGAAATTTGTAGCCTTTGCTGTTGAACTGTATGTAAAGGCCTGGTTTGAAGTCCCTTTAGCTATAAAAGACCCTGCCAATGACCTTCATTTTCTTTACAATCTAATGACTTATGGTGATATACCTGTGAGGAAGCACACCACCAAGACATTTTGCCGTCATCTCTGGTATCTTTGTGAGAATTTGGTGATTTTGAGTCTCTTTGATTCACAAGTGCCTGCTGATGTGAAGAGAGCCATGGTTTCAGCCTTGAAAGATAAGGGTCAAGAAAATCCTCCTCCTCGTATACAACTGGATCCGACACCCACAAATCCTGAAAGAAAGACTCTGGCAGAATTTGTCACTAGTAACAATTGTCACTAGTCTGTCACTAGTAACTCCAACAAGCTTCTTGACAACTTTGGGGCGTTACAGAAGTTCCTGCATCAGGATCCAGAAAAGTGGAAGGATCTGCCAGAATTGCAGAGGCAAGCAAGACCTTTCAGAACATCAAGGTGGTCAACGATTTTGCAGAGAGAGGAGTCGCCCTAATGCAAGAGTATAATGCCCTGCTCACCAAGAACGAAGAACAGCATCAGCTCCTCATGCAAGTCATTGAGGAGCACCGAAAGAGGCTCCCATTTGCTACAAAGGCCTCCCTGATGTCCACAGAAACCGGGAAAAAATATGTGGGTTATGGGCTCACACTATACGCCCCCCTTCGAGGGGTTAATACTCACTACGTCTTAAACGCATGACGGGGACTAGGGAATAGCCTCGTGTGACACCTCCAAATGTTGTTCAAATCAATCCAAATGTTGTATACATGCATTTAAGCCTCAAAATAAGCTAATGCAGGGGTGAGACTTAAGGAATTGTTATTTCGAAATCTTACCTTATATATGAGGACCACCCTAATTATAAAAATATATAATATATATATATATTATATATATATATCATATAATACTATATATAAATAATAATATATATATATATAATATATATATAATAATTAATATATAATATATATAATATATATATATATACATATAATATAATATATATATTATATCATATACATAATATATAAAAATATATAATATAATATATATATATATATATATATATATATATATATATATATATATATATATATATATATATACTATATAATATATATTTATATCAATATATTATATATATATATACATATATACATATATATATATATATATATATATATATATATATATATATATATAATATAATATATACATAATTAGGGTGGTTCACTTTTATAGAGTAAGAAATTCAAAGTGAACTATTCGTTTTGGCAATCGTGAAGTTTTTGTGGGGTTTTCTTGAGACACCCCCAAACCCAGGTCTCGTCCAAAAAAGCATGTTGAGGGGTCGCACCGAGGATCGAAAAGTTGCTTGCTTCCCCTTAGCAAGTGTCCCTACCATACACGTGTTGTGGGCTCCTGCCTTTAGAAACTTTTTTGGGCATGGAAACTCGTTTGGTGCATCCCCGACGTAGTTTTTGCTGTTATTAGCTCTGTTTTATAATTAAAACCCCAGAATAAGCTAAAAACATCATCTTTTTGCCCTCAGGTAAAAAATGGGGTTCAACTGGGAAAAACAGACTGAGTGTTTTTTTTTGGCACACCCCCCTTGAAGCCCTCAGCCAGATTGTTTTCAACAGGGAAGATGTTTGCGGCGACTCTTCTGTATGGACGAATAGAAAGGAAATCAAAAAAGGTCATCGAGAAGTCGCGATTTTTGGGAAAAAGGGCCCATATTCCTTTTTGTCCCGCTGCGATCAATCTAAAAAACGGGAAAACCCCTCGTCTGGAAGTGAAGTTCGTAATAAGGCGAAAAAACGTCAATCCGAGGGGGACAAGGCTCTGACCCCCTCCCCCAGGGACACTTGGCGTCACTTTTTCGACATCCAGCCCTGCCACTTCTTCCCCCTGTCCACCCCAAACAGAAGGAAAAGGGGACTTCCTCGACGAAAAAAAGGGGGCCAGAAAAAATGGTAATGAGTACTGTTGCAAGGAGAGCATGGCAAAAGAGTCTAAAAAACATGAGGGGTTGGTGCTGAGAGAAGGAGGAAGGAGAAGGGAGTTTGCAGGGGACTTTGGAGAGGGGGAAGATTATTTTGGGGCCCGGGAGTTCCGCCACGGCTGAAATGTGGATTCATCAACCCCTTCGTCCGACACAACTTTCTGCTGGGGGAAGCGCCATCCCTCGCTTCTCGCCCGAAAAGGCTGAAGATCACGAAGGAGGGGGGCAGCAGCAAGGCTGCAAGATGACGATGTTCAAAAACGAGTTCAAACTCACCCGAGGGAACTGCGTAGCCTCCGGGGAAAATGAGTGTGTT
>JACEEZ010002313.1:18213-43213 GCA_016584305.1 Chionoecetes opilio
TTATATGGTTTGCTTCTTGATGAAATTCTTTGTGACGAGAGAGAGGAAAAACAAGATGACACTGAAAACACGGAAGATGAAAGAGACATAATAGCATTTAGTAAAGACGAGAAAGAAGAAATCAAGTTGTTGTACGAAAAGCTTCAGAAAGACGCAACTAATGAGAAAGAGTTAGAAGAAAGCTCTGCCTTGACAAAAGTACGTTCACTGCTGTCTGAAAAAATGGAAAGATTGGGAGAATCATCTAGAACGGCAAAGCTTTGGATTCAATACATGGAGTATAAAATATTATTATATATAAAATGTTATCAAGATGTTCATTGCAGGTAAAATAACCGAAAACTGGCAACTTCACTTGGATGCTATCTTTAAAATGCTGAATTTATTCGCTGCAACTGGACACACAAACTACGCCAAAAGTGCACGCCTGTATCTTCAGATGATGAGAGATCTTCCCTCAAACTATCCAGATATTCACAAGAAATTCACAGATGATCAATGCCACACAGTCAGAAAAAGTGATCGTTTTTGGGCAGGACTTTGGACAGATCTAGTCATCGAACAATCAATGATGCGAGTGTTAAGGAGTCGGGGTGGACTGACAAGGGGACGTGGTATGAGAGACTCAGTCATAACAACATGGATTCACAGTATGCATGCCTGTGCTAGCATCCACAATGTCATGACCGAGCTTACTCATAATTAATAATCAACATAAAACTAGTGAACAACACGTCGATCTTGGTGCAAGTAGATTAAAGAGAGACAAGGCAGATCTTGCAAAATTGAAAGATTGGCTAGCAAGAAACAGTCCATTCAACGAAGAAGAACCTTTTCTCAAGAGCATCTCCACAGGATTGACTGCTACTAAAGAAGATCAAATCAACTGTGATGATGCTGAACAAGTAGGGAAAGCAATTCAAAGACAGCTTGATGAAGTGCCTTTCTCAAGAGCAAAGATCAAACGTAAAGACCAGATACGTACACTAGAGAATTTGAAGAATGGGGTGCAATTTGAGAAAGACAAAATCCATGTCGATCCGATGCACTATTTTCGCGCTTTTTGGTGCTCGTGAAGAGAAATGAGATATGAAGAATGTTTTAAGTACGAGTTGACACCAATACCTACGTCACTATTTGACCACAGAATGATGCGGAAACCAAACAAGTCACTTTAGGTAGAGCCATTAAGCAAAGGGTGTTTCCCGCATCACACCACCAGTCTCATCATTTCATGTACTTGACGGAGGCACACTGCTGCATAAGGTTAAGTGGCCACCTAAAAACACATACGAAATCATCATCAAGCATTATGTGCAGTTTGTCAATGGCAAGTATAGTCTATCTTGCGTGGTATTTGATGGCTATGACAATGGTCCTTGCATCAAAGATATCTGCTAATGTTACTGTTGCATTGCAGAACAAACCTACATGCAGCCAGGAAGCTTTTCTTAAGAATTCCAAAAATAAGTCACAGTTTATTTCATTACTGACAAAAGCCCTAAAAGATGAAGGTCATGATGTTCGACAAAGCATTGGCGATGCAGACACTCAGATTTTTCTGGCTGCATTAGAATATGCTTCAAAAGAGGACAAAAGGCCGGTGACAGTGGTGGCAAACGACACTAAAATTCTTGTACTGTTGATGTTCCACTGGGAAGCTCACATGAACATCTTCATGCTGTCAGACGCTGGCAAGAAGCAATACGAATGTTGGGACATTGCAAGCTTGGTGTCATCAGGAGGAGGTTTGGTCACAAGACATCTTCTTTTCATCCATGCCTGGTCTGGTTGTGATACGACATCAGCGATTTATGGTCAAGGTAGGCAATGTTATTAAGTTGTCTGATTCCCACTTAATACATTTCAGTTGAGACATCCTGCACTAGAAACGAATTATACCCAATAAAATACTTTTTGTAGCAGGTGGAGTTGATATATCTGATATTTACTTTGCATGTGTGTTAATTCTTATATATAAAACGTTCACAGGAAAGACTTCACTTCTGAAGAAGTTTCAGCAGAAAGATATTGAAGATTATCACAAGATTTCTGAGATATTCGAAGATGATACGGCTTCAGCAGACGAAATTGGTAATGCTGGGTTCAGACTTTTTGTGAATTGGTAAGTAAAAAGCACGAATTGTTCATCAGTAGCATTATCAGTGTTTCAATACGTAATCTGAACTCATGGAAATAGCATTGCTTATGGGGAAGCTTTTCCTGAGAGAATTTTTTGTTCTTTCCTAGGTACAAGGGGAATGACGGAAATTATCTTTTCGAACATCGTTACAACACATTCATGCGCTTTATAGCAACAGCAACTACTACCATAAAACCACAGGGTCTACCACCAACAGAAAGAGCAGCCTATCTTCATTCCCTTCGTGTTCACTTCATGAGCACTGAAATCACTGATGAGCGTCACATTATCGGCAGAAGACTGGGGTTGGAAGCTTCAGCATGGAATGTACGAGCCAGTCATGACCGATTTGGCCCCAGCTCCCGAGAAGATAAGATAAGATTTTCATCCTATCTAGACACTTTGCAAGTACCAACTACAAGGTTATTGACTATACAAAGCGCCGCCACGTCAGCACGAACTAGGCGGACTCGAACCGCTGACCGAATGCGCAGGGACTCTGCACATTGCAAGCTCCCGTCTCTACCAACCTTGCCACCTTGACGGGCCCAGCTCCCGAGAAGATATTGAAATTTGTGAGATGCAACTGCAAGTTGATGGGGAAAAACGTTTGTGGGACGAACGCATGCACATGTAGGAGAACAGGATTACGATTGATCTCAGCGTGTGGTCAGTGTTACGGAAAAAATGGAACAACGCAAAAGACGACATGGAATGGCGGGTAAATGTCCGAAGATTTGACATTTTCGAAATTCTGGAGTCCGAGTCCAATTTGTTTGTTGATTTTTTAGATTTATCAAAATGATATGATACTTATTCTATCAATTTTTTTGTCTGGTTTTCGAATATAAAAACAGACTTCGTGAATTTTTTTGGTTTCAAAAAAAGTGTGGAATTTAGAAACTTTCGCTTTCATCATCAATGACGTCATCAATAGGTATTAAAACTTTCCAAACCTTATTTGAAATCAATTAGATCTAATGTATGTAAAGTTTCGTCTTATAAAGCTAAAGAATTTAGGAGTTATAATGATTTTTCAACCTGGTTTTATTCTGAAATTTGTGTAAGTTAGGGCAGTTTTGACAAAATACCCCTGTTACTTAACTAGCTGCAAAACAATTTCCCCAAACGCACTTTGAGAGGATTTTGGGTATGTTAATCTACATAAAATTGCGCTTCTTTTGATACCAATTTCATTAGTATATTATTTTTTTCCGGGTTTAATCATTATAAGGCCTATCTTACTACACTATATGATCCGCGGGTTGTATGCTCTCCTGACTTTCCCTGTGGCAATCAGGGACCATTCCTCCTGACTGGAAAAGGGGGCTGGTCGTACCTACCTGGAAAGGGAAAGGGGACCGTCAGGACTGCAATAATTACCCCGGGATTACATTGCTCAGCGTGCCAGGCAAGGTGCTTGCCCATCTATCTCTGACACGAATCCGAAGTCATCTGCTGAAGCATCAGAGACCTCAGCAGACTTGATTCACGCCTGATAAGTCAACAAAGGACCGTATCCTAGCGCTTCGTGTCCTGGTGGAGCGCCGGGCGTGAGTTTCGGGGCAGGGGGTGCTTGCAGCCCAATGTCGATCTCAAGAAGGCGTTTGACTCGGTGCATCGTGAGTCATCAGGGATATTCTGCAGCTTCGCAGGATTCCTGCAAGAGCTATTGGTCTGATAACTGGCCTGTACTCTGGACTAAGAGTGTTGTGAAGTGTGGAGGAAGTGTATCAAGCTCTTTTCCTATGAATGAGTGAGGCAAGGGTGCGTCCTTGCCACATAACTTTTCCAAAACTTGTATGGACTGGGTATTCGGCCCAAAATTGTAGATCAGAGTGAATGTGGAGCATCCCTTGGCAATACCAAGATCACTGATCTTGTCTTTTGCCCATGATGCAGTATTTTTTGCCGAGTCGCTGGAGGTTCTGGTGATGGACACGAGGCGCTGCACGAGGAGGCAAAGCCTTTGAGACATGAATGAGGTCTCCAGGCTCAAGACCAAGGTCCAGGTGTTTGGAGGCTTGCTAGATGATACAGTACAGTCTGTTCATGCGTGCGTCGAGGACATTGAGATCTTGGAAAATTTTTACATTCCTTGGTAGTGCAATCCAGAATGACGGCGGGTCACGTCAAGAAGTCTTACGGCGGATTGCCATAGCCCATGGTGTTATGGACTCGCTCAACACGAGTATTTGGTGTTGTCAATAACTGTGCAGAAGGACAAAGATCTGGATCTTCAAGTCGCTTGTGATCCCTGTCTTACTCTATGGATGTGAGACATGGACACTAAATAGCGACTTGAACAGGCAAATCGATGCTTTTGGTAATAATTGTCTTCGCAGAATCATGGGTTAACCTGGGATTATTACGTGTCAAATCAGCGATTGCACCGTGAGGCATAATTGAGGCCTATTTACTGCATAGTCTGTCAGCGCCAACTTCGGGCATGTGGCACGCCACCCTGAAACCGATCCTTCCCCTCGGGTTTATCTGTAGGAGACAATCTGGCTTGAAGGAGGCCAAGGGGGAACCCACAATAGGGTTGAGCGAAAAACACTTTTTTTTATAAATGACTCGGAATAGTTGGGAAATTGTGCCAATGTAACCCAAATTAAAATTGAAAATTTAACGTGTCTAATCCAATATCTTCAGGTGCCCTAAGTGCTGATAAAATCGAAAATATGTAAAAAAAAAAATCTAAAAAAATTGTTAACATTTTCAAGTTACTTTTATTAGATCGGAATACCGAAAATATGCTGCAGAATGACCATAACATGTGCACAAAACAGTATGAAACCAATCTATTAATATTTAGAGGTGCCCCAAACACAATGAATTATAGCGGTGTGAAGGCAGAAATGCAGCTCTGACGTTGTTCTGCTGGTAGTGTGTGGGTTGATGCCTTCTTTATATTTGAAGTATATGGGCACTCCAATCTATCTTAGTATAATGTTGGAATAATTAAATTTGAATAAAAAAATAAAAAAATAAATGTATAAAATAAATCATTTTTTTGAATAAATCTAGATTTTCCCCCTGTCTGGGGCATCTTAAAAAATCTGCGTAGAAAGTTTGTACAAAATTCATATTCAAAAGCATGTGTTCGTGAACACTTTTCATATTATTCCAACAAAATATTCAAGTAAAAAACATATTTTGATATATTGTGATAATTATAATTACATTTTTTTTTCTCATAAAACCAAATCTTTGACATCTTTGGGGCACCTTAAAAAAAATTCACAGAGACTTCAATTTTTTTTACGTGATATAACTCCATTTCGGACAATTCCCCCACTATTCCAAACGAATCACAGAATAAGTTGCAAAACGGTCATTTTCGCTCCACCCTAACCCACAAGGCTCGTTGCTGGGGCAACATTAAGCACTAAGGATGAATGATAAAATAGGTTGATATGGAGACGGGGCCATACGAGCGTTGCTCAGGCCCTGTAAAATACAACTAGATGAATACAACTAGATGAATACACACAAATAGTGTGAGAAAGAGGTAGACCATGCTGACTCAGTGAGAATCAAGATAAGAAATAACATTAGAGCTTCGAAAAAAAGGATGTCGCTGCTTTCCTCTCAAAAACCAAGAAAAATTCAGCCATCATGATTCTTCATATAGGGTAATAAATTGAATGCATGAACTATGTCACTGTTCAGAAATATGAAAAAAATAGCCCAAGGAAAGTCAGGATATTCAAATATGATCCAGTTGGCAGAAATCTCTAGAAATGTTATATCAGCTTTCATTGGCAATAAAATGATACGCCAAAGTAGATAGTCACAAAACAAGACGTGTACGTGTTTTCTGGTTAATCTTTGTCATGGAAGGTAATGGAACAGGTGGACGTGAAACAGATGTGGTGGTTTGATTTGGGTCGTTGTGCAGAGATCTCGTATTTGTCACGTTCTGATAATTGCTACAAAACATCAAGCCATTAATGTCTATAAAGGGTGGTTCATATCTAAGGCATAAGAAAAAACCCGAGATGGATGTCGAAGAGATCCACGCTCTGAAGTATTGTTCCTCTTCAGGTCTCAGTTTCGGCTTACCTCCATCATGAACTTCGGAGCCATGGAAACAGGTGTCCCTCTTTGTCTCCCTCCTCTACGCCTTCCGTGGAACGATGCCATGGTTTCCTTCCCATGCTCCCTACAACGATCTCCTCTTCATGGGGAACTTTGCAGAGGAATCCTCAATGAGCACTTGCTAAAGTGGCCCTGAATGCATTCAGGAGCGCCATCTCTGGTACGTGTCATAGACTTTGTGCCTCTCTCTCTCTTCGACGAAAGGGTTACACAGGGAAGAGGAAGGCCTCCATGGTCCAGAACAATTAAGAAGGGAGGGGGGGAAGGGACTGAAACGTCCTGGCACGGAAAGGCCTTCAATCCCAACAAGCCTCTCAGGCTTCTTCAGTTCCAGGTCGAGAAAGGCGCTGGATCTCTGCTCCCCAGGACAAGGCGAGGAAGTGGCCACTCCTGGCTAAGAGCCCGCCAATTGGGAGGTGGTATTCCTCTCCTTCTGCAGGATGAAGAGGGGGCGATTGACCAGTGAGGTTGTCTACCGACGTTGCCGAAACGGGGAGTGGCCCCTGATTGACCGCCTTCAACGCGGTCCTCCACCCGAGAAGAAAGCTCCAGAAGCAGTTCCTTCTGAGGTGGTGGCCAAGGACAGGAGGGAGTGCCCCACACCTCCGAGGCAGCCTACTGAGCCCTAGCGATCGGACTCCGATAAAGCAAACCTTGGATTCCCTTTTGGGAACTGTTTGTTGTCTTGTTCACAGTTCTCAGTGAAGATCTTCTATTTGTACTTCTCTGGGTGCGAAAGGAAAAATATTAGAACTTTTTTTTCATAATTTGCTACCTTTTTTGGTTTTTTTTTGTTGTGGATTGGTTTTTGGGGGGAAAAAAAAAAATTGTTGGCTTCATGGGGACCCTTAAGCAATGTGTCCGATTACAATAAAATTGTGTGCACGAATCTTTTGTTTTATTAATGGAACAAAAACAATATGTGTCCCCAAAGTTTTTGTACAAATGTTACATTTTTGAACGGCCTAATCTATATATATATATATATATATTATATATTATATATATATATATAATATATATATATATATATATATATATATAAAATATATATATATATATTAATAATTTATATATCCTACTCCTCGAACATTGAGGTGAGTCCACGGGTAACATGCAATAGCTTCAGGAACTGACAGATTGTAGGGTATAGTCACCGCACTACTTATATTACGACCGTCGCGCACCCTTTTTTTAAAATTTATTTATTTACTTAATTTTTTTTTTTTTTACATCACAAGAGCTGCAAGGGCACACCCAAAATGGGTAACCACACAGCCCGCTTAGTTGCCAGTCCCTATAAAGAAGACAGTAAGAGAATAAATACAATCAGAGGGGTATGGCCAATTTAGTATCGGGAGGTGCTTGGTTACTCTCCTATTTTGAAAAGAATTTAAGTCATCAGAAAAGTGGAAAAAATAGAAACAGGAAGAGAGTTCCAGAGTTTACCAGTGAAGGGATTAAAGAGTAAAGATACTGATTAACTCTTGCATTAGGAAGATGGACGAATAGGGATGAGAATGGTAGAAAGTCTTGTGCAAGCGAGGCCGCGGGGAGTGGGGGGAGGCATGCCAGTTTAGCAAGTTCCAGAAGAGCAGTGAGCATGGAAATAACGTTAGAAGAGAGCAAGAGAAGCACATTGCGCGGTGATTTAAAGTTGAAGACAGTCAGTCAGAGGAGAGGATTGATGAGACGAAACGCTTTTTGACTCAACCCTGTTGGTTTTTTAGGAGAGCTGTATGAGTGGATCCTTCCCACCCCATGTGAGGACTAATCCATACATGGGCGATAAGGCCCTGTAGAGACAAGCATTGGTAGAGAGAACAAAAAAAAGGACGCGACCGCCACAGCACACCTAACTTCTTAGAAGCTGTTTTTAGCAAAGATGAGTATGTGGAGATTTCAGTTCAGATTTTTAGTAAAGGCTTAGTCACTAGAATGTTCATTGTAGAAGAAGGAGACAGTTGAGTGTCATTGAAGAAGAGGGGGTAGTTATCTGGTAGGTTTTTTGTCGAGTAGGTAGGGGAAGAAATTGGGTTTTTGAGGCATTGAACAAAACAAGGTTTGTTTGCCCAATCAGAATTAATAGAGCGGTGAAGCGCCGATTCCACATCCCAATGTTATCGTTTCGCCATCTTGACTCCCACGTACCATCACTGCAGTGCTGCACCTCCCGTCCCGTGGTTATCCGTCAATTAGCGTGTTGCTCCCGTTGTTTGCCGTGCTATTGCATCACGGAAAAGCCACGGCATTGTACGGTGTGTCCACGGTCACCGTACTCCTCCTCCCGGCATAATAAACACGTGACGGAATGCCTTGTCATACCGTCACTCTTGATTGCACCCAGTGCGTCACGGTGTAGTACTTTAATCTACGCATTCCACGGTGCTCCTATGTTGCCCACACGGTGGTGCTAAGGTATTTCACGGTATTTTCATCAACCGACTCGGCAAACTTTTAATTTTTGAACATGTCAAAAATGTTCTGGCTCGAGCCGGTGCGCGCCGTTGTCGGAGGGTAAATTACGGCAGGGGACGAGTCCCATGGATTTGTGACGGACATGCCGCGGTGCTGATACGGAGCGATAATCCTGGAGCACGGGGGCTCGGAATGCGTGAATGTGTGAAGGGGCTTATGTGTCGGCACGGTCCCACTGCATCGGAGGTATCAGAGGAGAGAGCCGTGAACCTTCGGCGCCGGATCGTAAAAAAGCCACGGGGCCAAACTATCCCGGTGGCCAACCCATATTGTAGGCCGAACTTTTGAGTTTGTTGGGCATAATTGTTTCTTGCGATTTTGATAGCCTGAAACTCTAGTTTTGGAATCTGTCAGGTGCAACTTTTGTCAGCCTTGAGCTTTTTGCAAAAATGACGACCTGAGATAGGAATGGGAATCACTGTTTGGACTGAAATTTGAGGTAGGGGTAATAAGAAACGGGGCATAGATCCCACAGTACAGACCTTTGACAATGTTTTTACCACCAAATTTCGTATTGATTAGCTTTAATCACCTCAACACTAATGATGTAATGAATTTCGTCAACAATAAGGGTCAAAGGAGGGTCAAAGGTCACAATTTTTGGCGTGAAACGTGCATTCGACGAGCTGACCTTTGGGCCTTTTCCTTTTACTGATACATTTTTACATGCTGCCGCGTCATAATGTTGACATGATAGCCAAAAAAAACAGCGCAATTTTGTTTTAGTAATCGTTGTTTTTGTCTGTTGCTTCTATCAATTAGTGTTGATATTTAGTTATATACTGTGTCAATGCACGGTCCATTTTTAGGCTTACAGACTGGGGTGTTTGTTTCACGCAGGTCTCACAGAGGCCCCCCCCACATGAACCGTCTGTTGTTAGTCATTGGGCACTTATCTTAACATCATGCAGCCCGATACTGAATACGTAGCAAGATGAGAACAGAACTACCATATACCAGAGGCACAAGGAGTAGATGCCGTCCCGATCGCATTGGTTAAAAGGCCAGGACGGCTGTGCGTGAAAAGCTGAAGTTGTGCATTCATCCACTAAGCCTGATGAACATCCTCAGGGCACTTGTCAACATTTGTAACCGAGGATTAATCCAGCGACAGGAATGTGGAAAAATGCCCAGACCATTGGAATCCGCAAGACACGGCGTTGAATCAAGTTGGCCAGAAGGATTTCCCAAGCCGATTGTAAATCGAGTCCAAAACCATGGTCGGGAAATCCCAAGCAAAAGACACGGGTCACTAAGAATACCACTTGATAAAAAGGGACAGATGGACTGTGAACTAATTCTTCTCAAGGCTGATGATATAATACCGTATCGGGGGAATTGATGTAAATTCAGGAATGGGAATATGGCTGGCACCTCTTCCAACGTCGGTCTTTGATGGCACAAAGGACCACCTGAATGAGAATAGCTAAAGCCCCCTTGAGCTACGCTCAAGAAGACTCTCCAAGTGGAACATTCCTCCAGGACATTCACAACCCACACAGATCAATATATATAGATAGATGTGTCGCAATGTGGATAGTTCACTGGCCAACGAAGGGAGTCGTAATGATTATGTGAATTCCTTTGCAGATTATGTGCTTTCCAAGAAGACCGTTTCGAGCAACGTATTTGTAGTGTTTGACAATTCACAAGAAAGGCTCAAGAGCAGCACAAGGCTGCACGATTCGCTGGAGTGCAGCATTTGCAAGGAACATGTAATTACGCTGACCAACGCCATTCCCTCCCGAAACGTTTGTCTCAATGTGGCACACAACAAGGGCAGCTCATTGAAATGATCACTGAGGAACTTCTATATAGAACGCAAGGACTGCCGGTTACCAAACAGAACTTGTTGTCACAGGGAAAGCTGGAACTCCTTTTGAAGTCTGGCAGGTGTACGAGTGGAGAGATCAGATTTGCAAACTAAACCATGAGGAATCAGACGTCATCATTTCCACACCAGGTTGCCCATTTTGTTTCTAACCCAGAAGACTATTAACGTAATCTCAGATGACCAACTTGTTTGTATTCCTTGTAACATTACTACCACTACTGTCCAACTCTCGCATGCCTTGTCATCGGAACCGACTTCTCCTGAAAGGACTTAGTGAACATTGGGACACCGTAATAAAACACCAGGCTATTGTCCACAGCTGCTGGCAGCACATGCGTTGACAGGATGCGACACAGTGGTTGCTATTTTGGAATTGGAAAATCAAAGAGTAAAAGCCCTAAAGGTAGGATTAACTGGACAGCATAGGACCCCTGAAGCCGCAACACGAAGACCAATCATTCGAGAAAGCAACCCAGTTTATTGCAGCATGGTATGGAGATAAGTTGGATCAACGACAGCATGTTCAGATATCCGATACAGACTTTGGATCTCAGCATTGGCAGAAAAAGTGCTGCGTCAGTTCACCAACTGCTCAAGACTCTTCCCTCCTGACAGTGAAGCGTTTGTCGAGAACGTGAAAGTGCACTTTTTTCAAAAGCATGCATTTGGAGGTCGGCAACTGACTGGGCGAGGCACCAGATAGGACCCTCTGGAGAACGGCTGGTATCTGATGACGATTTCGGTGTATTAATGCCCATGACCGCTCCACCACAAACGGAAATTGCTCCAGCAGCTGTTATGGAAGCTGATTCCATGTGGCTTGCTCAAGCGAAACACCATGCTCAACTGAGAGGTTGTGGATTGTGTGGCTGGTCGAATTTCCTGTTCTGCTTTTTTGGGTCGGCTGTCGATCAGAAATAAGGAACTGTCGGAATCGCTGACTTGCTGAAACAACGGATAGAGGAATGCCATGACTCTAATGAAGATGAAAGTAATGATGAGGATGACAGTGATTGACTGATTTTTTTGATTATATGAGAGTTTCCTCAATTGGACGCTACGCAATAGATCTCGTCTCTAAGACACTTTCGTTGTGGGTATTTTGTTATGTTCTAGTGGGAAATAGACTTACTTAATCCCCTTGGATTCATGAAATTCCTGTGATATAAAGCTGATTATTTTCTGTAAATAATGTGAATGTATACGCTAAACCCATTTTTGCGGCCATCTTAGATTGAGTATTCAGAAATATTGTTATTGGTACTTTTTCCCAGGTTCTAATTGGGATGGTTTATCTATTTTTTGAGACCGTCTGATTTTTCAGACCGTATAAATAAAAGTGTCTATTGTAATTTCATTGGTGTTTTTGGATTCCTTGACCAACAAAAAACCCTATGTTTTAGAAGACACCAAATGACTGTTGTTAATCAAAATTATTAAGGAAAGTTATCAATATAAACCATTACAACGTTGGTGGTATTAATGTATATTAGCCGCCATCTTGAATTTCTCAAAATGCTCAAGGGTGCCGTAATTTGCACCCGACGGATTCTAGTAAAGGCACACTCAGTGATTCAAAATCCGTAGAGAACATATGCACCACAAAATTCCAAGGTTTCCCCCCCCTGGCTGCCTGAGTACACCGTAGCGTGGTGCAGAAGAAGTCTCCTTTCCGACACATTCCGGTTCGAGCCACGGCAAAGGACGACCCTTGGGGGAAAAAAAAAAAAAAAAAAAAAAAATAAAATTTTTTGGGCGTGACCGTGATACTTTTGGCCACGGTTAACGGCGTCTCGTGGTACGGTGGTGGTTACTTTTTCTTGTACGGTTAGATTACGGCTGAGTTACAGCTATGCACGGACAGACCTACGGTACATTACGGTGTCGCACGGTTGTGACCCTACGACGATGTACCGGTGGTGATACGGCAGTGTACGGCGGTTGTACGGCAATTGTACGGTGGGTTATACGGCAATGCCCGCGGGTTGTACGGCAAAGTTACGGTGGCCGCCGAAGGTGGGTGTGGCATATAGCTTTGCATAGGGGACGAGCAGGATGCCAGGTTTTGGCCCTTAAAAGCACCATCTGGTGGCTTTTCAGAGAAGGTTGGCCTCCACTTTTTTTTTTCTTGGAGGCCTACCTCAATATGACCTTTTTGGGCCCTTTTTTGTATAACGCATGTAATTTGTTTCAAAGAAGAAAATATCTAAATTATATATATATATATATATATATATATAATATATAAAATATCTATGATATATATATATATGTATGTATGTATGTATGTATGTATGTATGTATGTATGTATGTAGTATGTATGTTATGTATTATGTTATGTATGTATGTAATGTATGTATGTATGTATGTATGTAGTATGTATGTTATTTATGTATGTATGTATGTATGTTGTATGATATGTATGTATGTATGTATTGTATGTATGTATGTATGTAATGTATGGTATGTATGTATGTATGTTATGTATGGTATGTATGTATGGGGGTAATGTATGTTATGTATTTATGTTATGTATGTATGTCATGCATGCATGCATGCATGTAGTATGGGTATGTATGTATGTATGTAATGTATGTATAGATATATATATATTATATATAGTGTATGTATGTATTAGCTATATATTATATTATATATATATATATTATATATATATTATAATTATATTATTATATCTATATATATATACAACTTATACAGGGTATTTCACAATTGTTGAAACAAAACGATCCGGGCACAAATCACGACCACAAAATGATAAGACTATGGTGATTACATTTATTGAAAGGTAAAAGATTTTTTTTTTAGGATCTGCTACCATTTAGCCTCAAACATGACCATAAGTGTCAGAGGAGCCCTAGAGGAATCTCCCAATGCAGCCGCTCACACTCGAAGGCATTGTTAATTTGTCGAGTGGCAAAGTTGTCGATAACGTGTGCACATTCCCCCTGGGTGGTGGGATCGCCTGAAATCTTCTCATGAGGGCTGCTTCAATGGTGAGGCAGCAATGGTGCGAGGGTTACCCTGGTACATTTGTCCTTGAGGAACCCCCAAAGGAAGAAACTGGGGGTTCAGTGGCACCTCACTCATCGCTGACCTGAAAACCACCCAGATTCCTTCCTCTGGTATTCCTCAAGGGACAATATCTACCAGGGTAACCCTCCGCACCATTGCTGCTTGAAGGCCAGCCCTCACTGAGAACAGGGATTTTCAAGACGATCACCAGGAAGGAATGTGCAAACGTTATCGCAAATTTGCACGGCTCCGTTCAACAATGCCTTCGAAATGACGGCTGACATCTGGAGCATTTCTTCTAGGGCTCCTCCTGAGACATTAGGTTCATGTTCGAGGCTTAATGGTTGCAGATCCTAAAATGGGTTATTCTTTTTACTTTCAATAAATGTAATCACCATTACTCATCATTTGGTGGTCCTTGAAATTGTGTCCGATCGTTTTGTTTAAACAATTGTGAAACACCTGTTAATATATATATATATATATATTATTATTATATATATATATATATATATATATAATATATATATTATATAATCTATATATATATATATCATCTTATATAATATATATAATCTTATATATACTATCTATATATATTATATATATCTATTTATTTAAATTTCTTTTTCGTTGTAGCCTCTGAGCGCTGTAGCATATGTAGAGTCTTGAAGTTTTGGTCGATCTCGGGCCCTGTGGCCATGTTATCTCGAATATTACCCTCCGCCAGAACTCAGTCCGACGATCTAGGCGGCAAGCACGGCTTCAAGCGGACACTTCAAGATCGAGAAGACTTCACCCCTAAAGGTTGCCGTTTCTCCCTGCACTGGACGGCAAGCTTCTCCGACTACACTGGGGATGGGGGGAACGGTGGACCGTGTGGGCAGTGCTCGTTACTGGACCTGGCGGTTTCGAGAAGTTGGTTTTTGGCTATGCCGAAAGGACGAAAGGAAAGAACGGGGGGAGGCAAAAGCGGCGGCGTGTCACAGATGTAATTCATTCATGAAACTTGGGAGTGTCGCTTCCTCAGGATAATTCAGAATTTTTCTTTTACTTCTCCCAATCGTGCCGATCTTTAGAGGCACACTGTGTGCTATGGGTGTATGCACGATCTAGGGCGTATTCTTACTTAACTTTAATACCGACCCTCTCTTGTCCAATTTGGTCTGGGTCCTATTTTCTAAATCCTTTATTCAAGCATGAGCGCTTGTTATGCATTTCAAGTTTGGTGCAGACTGACTTCTTTCCTCTCCTCCGGCAAAAATAAGACAACCCGATGATTTAGCGAAAGTATTTGTATCATTATCAGTTTATCGTTTTCTGCAATCTCCTTACTACTAATGCAATGTAGGGCTGCTGGACTGAGGGCTGGTATTTGGACATGGGAGAAGCAGAAAGTGTGCCATTGTAGAAGCATGGTTGGTTAACGCAGGACTCGATTGATTTCTAGGCGACGTATATGAATTTTGATTTTATGTGCTATGTGTTTCATTCATATATATTTATTAACTGTATTTCAGACTTTCAGATTCTGTATTCATTCAGATTTCATTAAGATAACTCTATTGTTTCATGACCCATATATTTGGTTTAACTCTACGGTTTCACATCACATACCATTGATTCATAGAATCAGAATTGATTCTCACACAAACCAATTGATTGTCTTAAGGATCTTCCTCAATATTTAATTTGCAGTATCATTCTTTATATTGCTTCTTATCCAGTGTGACATGACCTTCCAGTGCAATATCTTGCAACATTTTACAGGCACTACCTCGGTGTGGGTCTCACGGCCTCTGTAGCTTCCCTTATTTTTCTTATTTCTTATGTTCTTAAACATATGAATCCTATCCTTCGATCAACCATACATCTCAATATATTCCAACAACAACTCACTCATCCTAGCGATAACAATCCTTGACTTTTTAATTCCTCAACTACTTTGCAATAATCAAATAATCCCCCGCTGCCACCAGTGTCATGTTTGCAATGTTCCCGAAACTTTTTGTGTTTCCTGTCTACGGTCAGGCTTCGGGGGCTCAAAAGGGAACACGATGTTTTTTGCTGAGTTTACTGATTCATATAACAACTTTTCCTCCGTACATTCAATAGCCTCCCTCCCTATATATTTCACTACATATTCATATACCACTTCCTATCACAATCATATAACTTTAACAATTACTAATGATATTCAATAACATATTCATAGAACTTACCTGTAATTCCTAACCAGTAACACTCCCTATAATATTTCATACATATTCACAACAAATACTTCTATCACATTTTATAACATTTGAGTAACAGTATTACGTTCTGCGTTACAACATGATATTTCCTAACTTCCCGCATTACAGACAATTAGTTCATTTACTGATTCTTAAGACGCCAATGCCTCCAGTATTCTCTCTGAGATTTCTCTGTCAGACTGTATTCAGAATAATAATGTCTAGTTCCTCTCTTGTGCTTTTCTTGTATATTTCTCTGTCAAAACTTATGTGAGTGACATTCTCCTTCAGTCAAGGTATTCCCTACTTACAATTATAATGCTTATTGTTGTCAGCAACTAGTCAAGCCTTAGATGTGGTCTTTAACAATTCAGCTTCCAATCAAGATTTGTAATCATCGGTGACGTGTACAAGAAGTCACGCCCTTATAAGGTGTGTTTTGACATCTTAGCTTCCCATCAGGATTACATCATTGGTTGGACGTACATTGAAGTCACGCCCCTTAGATGGATCTTATGCCTGTCCTCTCACCCTACATGAGTCATCATGAGTCATCAGTGAGTCAGGCTCCGACCCTATGGTCCGCGACTATTTATGTATTTTGATAAGCCTGTGTGTCGGCTATCTGACCTGTCTCACAATCTATGAGTCATAGAATAACTAACTGAACCTGTTTCGTTTCTGTGATTTCTCTCAATCCTTCCTTGTATGTCCTCCTCATATTCTCTCTCCGATTATCGGTTGTTTCTTTTCTCTTCCGATGTCGTTGTATGGTTTACAACGACCAGCGCTCTCTCTCCACTGGGGAACCATCGTAGGTGGTGTTAGTGCAAGTGTGTTGTGTGTGTGGTGGTGTTGTGGTGTGTGTGTGGTGTTGTGTTTGTGTGTCCAGAGGTGGACACGCAAACGTAAAATCCACATTCGCAAACGCAAATCCGCAAACCCCAATCCTTACATTCGCGCAACTACAAGTCCGCAAATTTCTTGAAGTTCACACATTCCGCAACCGCAAATCCTCAACCCAATTTTTTGAAATTTTCTCTGCATATAGTGCATAAATAGAGGTAAAGCAGCTTTTGTGTAGTAAATTTATATATTATTTACTAATCACTTATGGCAATATTGATATATATATATATATATTAGATATATATATATATTATAATATTATATACTATATAGAATGTATATGTATATATATTATATATATACATATATATATATATATATATATATATCTATATTATATATTATATCTATAATATATATAGATATTATATATATATATATATTATATATATATATAATATCTATCTATATATATATTAGATATATATATATATATATATAATATATATATATATATATATATATATATATATATATTCACATATATAATATATATATTTATATCTTTGAACATTTTCAGGGTGACAAAGACAAACTTGTCCATCTTGGGTGTCTTTGTCACCCTGAAATGTCAGATGTAAATCTACCCTAATATACCAACTATATTATATATAATTATATATATATTAGTATATATATTATATATATATATATTATATATATAATATTTATATATATATATATATATATAATATATATATCTATATATATATATATAATATTATAATATTATATATATATACTCTATATATATATATAATATATATATATAAATATTATATATATAATATATTAGTATTTTTTTCATGCTTACCCCTCAGAGCCCCACCGATGTTTTAACTTACATTTTACCTTCCCCTCATTGTGACCACTAACTTAATATATCACTTAAGTGCACACTAGGAGTAATAAACAGTATAAGTACACTCACTCCAAATTTTATTTCATTAAAGATAATCAGCCCTTAACCTCAGACTCCTCATTTAGAGTCCTCTGGTGACAATTCATATTGAGCAGGTTCATGTTCCCCTTCATTAAAGACCAATCTCTCAATTATCGGAGGTCAGACTCGCTCTCTTGGCCTTCATGTGTCAGACCCCTGGGAGAACAGTCCTCTCTACAGCTGTCAGATCTGGGTATGGCCGCGTTGTACTTAGCAAACACATATATACCCGCGGCACGATAAGGGTTAGGGAACGTGGCCTGCTCTAGCAGCTGTTCCTTTGCTTTTCTGCTGAACACCACTCACAAGCTCTTTCCCTTTTGTTGGTGAGAGACAGTAGAGTTGGTGCCCGCTGTAGCTGTGGTCCTGGCTCCTCAAAGCCTGGATATATTAGATACATTTTATATAATATTAAGTAAAATTGTAATTAATCGAGTCAGAAAAAAAATACTGTTACTTAGAAATAAAAAGTACTTAGAATTGTTTTTAAAATATATTATTGCACTTGAATCATCATATACATAATTTATCAGTTTTTGACGCCAAGATTGCTAATATAATGACTTGGAGTAATGAATCAACTGTCACAACTGAACTGAAGATGCAGTAGACTCAAACGATGAAATCTATAACTCTCACCTTGAAAAAAATGCATCCTTATTTCGTCTTCATCTGGCTGCTACATTCTGAGGTATCCAGACAGCCTGCTCTGTGACCTCAAACAGCAGTCTTGATTTCATAGCATCCACATTCTCAGGGTTCAGAAGGCGGAAAACAGGCAGTGAAAAGGGATGAATTGCGTTGCCATAAAAGTCCATTTGATCAAAGAGGAGAGGAACCTGGCCTTGAATCCTTGGGGTCTCATATCACTATGAGGGTTCTCAAAGGAATACTCCAATAAAGCCCGGGGATATTTGAATGGTTTTAGCTTCAATGCCCGAAGGCTGTTCCCAAAATACAGATAAGGTAGGATCAAACTCCATGTATGCCTCTCTCTTCCATTTTGGAGTTTATCGAGGCTGGCCCCATTGGCTTTCATCCCAGTTTGATAATATCAAAGACTTATCAACTTTGGTTGAACGTGGCTATGCCATTTTGCCTCTTGCATATCACGTTGATCTTGGCAGCTTGGTATCGAGTACCTCACTAGGACCCTCCATGGAGTCATAGAGGAAGTTCCAGCGTGTGACGTTTTCGGTTCTTCAGCTTCCTGCCCACCTCCCTCTTAATGTAGGCTGCGTGGTTTGGCTTTCGGTTCTGTTTGTGCCACAGAGCCTGTGGCAGCCATGCCGGCCTCGGACACTGGTGGAGGGCGTTTGTTTTTGCCATAATAATCAAGTAACGGCACAAACTCATGCAGCACAGACAGAGGCACATAATTGTTTGCGCGGTATAGTACGAGGGATGGTGGTTAACATCGCACCTCGTCTCCCGCGATACGGCAGGAATTGAAGCCTGTTCGGCCCCACCATCGCTACGCACTAATTCCCTCACAACACACTCCTTGCAGGTAATATTTTAGCTGTACAACCGCAGAGCAATCACTCAAATAAGCAAATAACACCTCACCAGCAACACGTAGCATACCACTTACACATTCTCTGTGTAATGCTCGCTGTGTTCTTAATCACCTGGTTTTATGGCCCTCTGAATCACCTCATCCTTGCTCATATATGATACTTATTACAAATCGAAAAGTGTCTGAAGATGAAGATGGGTCAGTTTTTTTAGACATCCTGTTGGTTATTCATAATTCTCGGGTAGGAGCCACTATTAAAAAGAACATGAATGCGTCGCGAGAACTGTGATGTCACAGATTCAGCCCGGCAACCGCCAATCTGTTTCTAGTATCTGCTGACCTTGGTCCTTCCGACTTAACACAGTTTACAGTAACCTCTAAAACATCTCAATGATATTAATACATCACAGATAATATTTTATATGAATTTACAACCAAAAAGAAAACATACTGAAAAGCAAGCGGAAGAAGGGCTTGGAGGTCGCGTACTTCCTCCTGAAAATGCTCGCTGATAACTGCGGCCTTGGTTGACTTGACTGTCACTGGTGGGCAAGCAGAGTTTCCTGACTGTGCGCGAAAGCCGCACGCAGGAATCGTGTTTTCAAATTTTGGGAATTTGCGGATATATTTGCGTTTGCGAAGTGCTTCCGCAAACGTACATCCGCCAAATATATTACACTTCCGCAAATCCGCAAACAATTCGGACTTCCGCAATTTGCGGAAGTTGCGGTTTGCGAAGTGTTTTGCGGAAGTGCCCACCTCTGTGTGTGTATTACTGTGCATGTGTGCGTGTCAGAGGTGTGCAACACGCCACAGTAAGCCCACAAACCACAATCCTTAGGTTTCGCAATCGCAAGTCCGCAAATTTCTTGAGTTCACACTCACGCAACGCAAGTCCGCAAATCTCCACAACCATTATGTGCTATTTTCTCTGCAATATATTGCAAAATAGAGGTGAAAGCACTTTTGTGTAGTTAAATGTATATTTATTTAACCTAAATCCTTATGACATAATGATTATATATATCTATATATATATTAGATATATATATATATAGTATATATATATATATATTATGATATATATTATATAATATTCTAATATATATATATATAGTATATATATATATATATATAGATATTATATATATATATATTATATATATATATTATATATATATATATATCTATATATATATATATATATATTAGTATTTGTTTTTCATACTTACCCCTCAGAGTCACACAAATTTTATAGCTCACATTTTACCATTCCCTTTTAACACTCCACTCAATATATCAACTAAATGCCACTATGGGTAATCATTAGTATAAGTACAGTATACTCCCAAATTTTATTTCATTGATATGATATCAGACCCCTTAACCTCAGAACCTTGCATTCAGAGTCCTCTGGTGACAATTCCATATTGAGCAGTCCATGTTCCCCTTCATAAAGACCAATCCTCAAAATTATCGGGAGGTCAGACTCGCTCCCTTGGCCTTCATGAATCCCGACCCTGGTGGGCTCCGTCCACAGCTGAAGAACTGGGTTGGCGTATTGTACTTAACAAAACATCTCTACCCAGACGGCACGGGGAAAGGGCGGAAAACATGCCTACTCCAGCACTTGTTCCTCGCTTCTCTTTGAACACCAACTGATGGTGTTCAGAGACACCTGGTTTGGAAGTTGGAAGTTTAGGTCGAGTAGATAGGTGAAGAAGTTTGGATTTTGAGGCATTTAACAAAACAAAGTTTTGCTTCACCCCAATCATAACAATAGAAAGATCATATTTTAGGCGCTCTGTGTTATCCCTCCGAGGCATCCGTGGAATCACTTGATCCTATTGAACGCGTTGCAAAAATACGGGTAAGAATCATCAGCGGTGAGAGTTGATAGAGTCTACTAGCCAGCTGGTGAACCTAGAAATGGCTGAGTAACATTATTTTTTTTTTTGCTTCAAATGCAATTCATACATCCTAAGGATGCAGAAACTGCCGAAGCAATTTGCATTTGTTGAACAATTTTGCATAATTTACCTAATTAAGCATATTCGTATACCTTCCTTATTTAAACCGTCTATATAATTTCCTATGGGTATCAGGACCTAAGTTTAAAGTTCTCAATGATGTCAAACTGCAAGATGCTACTGTGTATAGTTTTATTTTTTCAATAAATTGCTAATTAGCAATATTAGGTATGTCACAAAATTACGAATATATTACCTATTTGACATAAAATATGTTTTAAATCAAAGGCAAAATCTTTTTGACTATATATTCTAAATCAACCTATGAATTGTTATTTGATCAACATTAGCACTGCGCACAATGGGTTGTCGTTGGAAAGGGTCTGGACTGGAATCAATACGTGTCTATCCTCTTTAATGGTCAATGTCCATCTCTCCATATCCTCGTCTTCTTCCTCCTTCCTCGTACCCTCCCTCCCGTCTCTCTTCTCATCACCCTTTTGTGTTAAGTGGGTTGAAAGCATTCCCCCCTTCTTCCACAAGCAGTAGTTGGTGCATGAGAGTCCATTTTCCCACATAACGGCACTCCCGCTGCATGCCTTCCAGTCGGCTTGGCAGTTGCAGCTGATAACTCCATTAGCTGTTCAGTGCTATGGGATCCTTGACAGCACTGGCATCACTTCGTGGTTAGCCATCAACTTCCCAACCGTATCGGCAGTGTTGTTAGTCAAGTAACCAGACCCTCCGAGAACCAAGACCAAGACCAAAACAGACCCTTCCGAGACCAAGAACCAATACCAAGACCCTTCGAGACCAAGATCAAACCAGACCTTCCGAGACCAGACCAGCCCTTCCGAGAACCAAGACCAAGACCCTCCGAGACCAAGACCAAGACCAAGACCAGACCCTCCGAAACGACAAAGACTAAAAGACAGAACAGCATATACATTTTTTTTTTTTTATATGACCTATTATCTGAATGTTTTTGGTCTGTACTGCGTAAATACCTAATTGTTTGTCCCTGTTCCCAGTTTGTAAGAATGGGTTTTAATATTTTTTCTCAATAATATCTTTGTCACCTTTGATATAACGGACCCAATTAAATTTCCCATATAGTCTTAGGATCAAATTGCAAAAATACTAAAACATGTGAACCAAACTGTGTATGTGCTCAACCTTTGTCCAATGCAGTTAAGTACCTTTGACATGTGATGGGTAGCTGCTGGAAAAAAGAAAAGAAAGACGGCAAATAGGCAAAGGTAAATTCAAAGAAATACTAGTTTCTTACTAGTTACATTTTGCAAATTTTTCTTACATTATTACAGTTACTCGGTTCGTACTCGTTACATTTTACAATACTGTTACGTGGCAATTTGCATTTTAAAAACATTAGCATTTCTAACATTTTCGATGACAGCTGCGAACGTGAGGGCGCATGATGTACCGCCCCTTCTAAAGTGCGCTTCCACTGGAGCGTTTCGTTGCTGGGACGAGAGGACCTTCATAGCAAGTTAGGGGAGGCGTTGGCCGAGTGGTTAGGTCTTGGAGTGCGAACTCATGCCCCGAGTTCGAATCCCCTGCCAGGGGCACCTCTTTCAAGGCCTAGGTAGGGGAGCGAGAGGTCCCGAGTTCAAGTCTCCACCAAGAGCAACTATCAATCCATTGTCGAGTGGCCGAAGCAACCCACATTGCAGCGTCTACCTGCTGCCGATTGCGAGTGTGCATGGACTCTAGGGGCTGCAATGCGCCTTAACTGAAGATCCGAACATCACAGAAAATGGGATCTTCACCTGAGACCACAGGTGTCCACTATAAATATTCTGCTGCGCCACCATCGGGCGAATCAACGAACATAAAGCTCTCTCCATATGCTACATGCGCTATAGGCTATACAACGTAACATAAAACAAAACAAAACAAACATGAAAGACAAGTGGATAGTGCTCTTCAGAAGCAAGACAAAAGGAGATAGGATCGGCGTGGTCCTCCAGAAACAAACATAGGCAAATGCAATTTTTGGGTTACGTTTCCAAGCGAGCTAGCTAAACTGTTGGTTTCCCTGACTAATGGCGGGGACGTGCTAGGCCTACACATATATGAATTTACACGGAGCTGACAGAGCTGCAAACATGGTGCGTCCAAACGGAGGTTATCAATGCGAGAATGGCCACGTCATGCATGTTCTCTCGACTCGCACGCACTCTACAGCGCTCGCAAGGGCTCAGCTCATGCATTATCACGTAGAGCTAGTCAGGCGTATCTATAGACCAGTACAACGCTGTTATGGCGCGCTGTGAAATCGTAACAGGTCATGATTTTTTCTCCATATATGATAATAATTCCGACTTTTCCCCACTCCGCGATGCAACATTTTATCCTGGTCTCGACCTGGTCATCGAGCCAAACTCCGAGACCAGAAGCTACGAGACCAGGATCAGACCAAGACCACATCATAAGACAAGACAAAGACCAAGACCAAGACCAGACCACATCAAACTGGTCTCGAGACTGGTCTCGAGACAAGACCAGTCTCGAGAGCCTACAACACGTATTCGGTAATTTTACCGACAGTAGAAAGGGCTAGCCTTGGCTGCACCTTCATAGAATTAAATCTGCAAATGTGCTTCGCCGCTGTGGAGGGCCAGGTATTGTTGTTGGCAGGGAGAGACTTCAATGTGGTGGTTTTTTATACGCTTGCAACAGATTTTTGCCTAGAGCACCATTCATGAAGCGCATTTATTTCTGTCCATAGAGGGCCAGAAAGAATGCGTACCAGTTTCCTCAATTCATCTGGTTGGAATCCTCCTTCCCCTAGAACTGTGTCACAATCCGGGAGTCCATTCTGAAGGAGCAAACTTTAGAGACAGAGCCTTTCCCTTCCCATTTGGGTAACGACACTGTGTCACTATCCAATAGAGCATGCATACCCAAGATGCTTTTGCTTTCTCCTCCAGCTTGGCGACAGTGGCGTTGATGTCGAGGCACCGATTCTGTCCCCCATTTCTCCATCTGAACTCGGCATGTCAAACCCCATTTCCAGCACCAGGTACACAAGCAGAACAAACCCATCTGTGTCGCACTAAGAATGCGCACAGTCCGAGCTTCCCCATGTCCAGCAATGCAGCATGTAGCTTATGAGATAATGTTCTGCTTCCTCATGCGTTCCAATACTTGTCAGCATCGCTCCAAGTTTCAATGTTGCCAACAGGTCTGCGTACAAGTAGTTTGGGAGAGCTGCCGCTTGTTATCTTTGTTCTTCATGATGGCTGCGCGTCCAGGTAGAGGTGAGGTTCAAATCAACTGGTATGCGCTGATCCTTCCCCGGCTCTTCTGTGCTCTCTTATCCTTTGCACTGATACCATCATACCAATAAAAAATGACATGGTCTCTACTTTGTAGTTGACCCAGAAACGTTTTTCATTTATTGACTCTCCAGTCCAGAAGACCATTTCCATGACAACTCCATTGTGCGCAGTGCTAATTGTTGAATTTAAAGAAGAACAATATGTTGATTAAGAATATTAGATTTTCCAAACTTATTTTTGCTTTGATTTAAAACATATTTATGTCAAATATATGGGAATATATTCGTAATTTCGTGACATACCTAATTAATAAAGCTAATTAGGCAATTTTATGAAGAACAAAAAATATACACAGTAGCATCTTGCAGTTTTTACATCATTGAGAACTAAGGGGGGAGTCTCCGTGGCTGGTAGCCGAAGCAGTTGTGATCTATTATTTCTTAATAAAAAATTAAGAATTTTTCTGAAACATTATTTTTCTACCACACCTACAGTTCTTGTACTATAGTCCTTCCGCTTTCTCA
>JACEEZ010002313.1:48213-49881 GCA_016584305.1 Chionoecetes opilio
TTAAGTTCTCAATGATGTAAAACTGCAAGATGCTACTGTGTATAGTTTTATTTTTTCAATAAATTGCCTAATTAGCATATTATTAGGTATGTCACAAAATTACGAATATATTCCTATTTGACATAAAATATGTTTTAAATCAAAGCAAAAATCTGTTTTGAATATATATTCTAAATCAACATATTATTGTTCTTTAATCAACATTAGCACTGCGCACAATGGAGTTGTCGTGGAAATGGTCTGACTGGAGAGTCAATACGTGTCTTCCTCTTTATGGTCAATGTCCATCCTCTCCATATCCTCGTCTTCTTCCTCCTTCCCTCCGTACCCTCCTCCTCGTCTCTCTTGTCATCAACCCTTTGTGTTAGTGGGTTGAAGCATTCCCCCCTTCTTCCACAAGCAGTAGTTGGTGCATGATAGTCCATTTCCCACATAACTGCACCTCCCGCTGCATGCCTTCCAGTCGGCTTGGCAGTTGCAGCTGATAACGTCCATTAGCTGTTCAGGTGCTATGGGATCCTGGACAGCACTGGCATCACTTCGTTGTTAGCATCAACTTCCCAACCGTAGTCGGCAGTGTTGTAGTCAAGTAACCAGACCCTCCGAGACCAAGAGCCAAGACCAAAACCAGACCCTTCGAGACCAAGACCAAGACCAGACCCTTCGAGACCAAGATCAAGACCAGACCTTCCGAGACCAAGACCAGCCCTCCGAGACCAAGACCAAGACCCTCCGAGACCAAGACCAAGACCAAGACCAGACCCTCCGAAACAGACAAAGACCAAGAACAGGCATATACATTTTTTTTTTTTTAATATGACTATTATCTGAATGTTTTTGGTCTGTACTGCGTAAATACTAAATTGTATTGTCCTGTCCAGTTTGTAAGAATGGGTTTTAATATTTTTTCTCATAATATCATTTCTCACCTTTGAATATAACGGACCCAATTAAATATCCATATAGTCTTAGGATTTAAATGCAAAAATATAAAAAATGTGAACCAAACTGTTATATGCTCAACCCTTTGTCCATGCAGTTAAATACCTTATACATGTGATGGGTTTGCTGCTGAAAAAGAAAAAGAAAGAAGGCAAATAGGCCAAAGTAATTCAAAGAAATACAGTTTATTACTAGTTACATTTTGCAAATTTTCTTACATTTTACAGTTTACTCGGTCGATAACTCGTTACATTTTACAATACGTGTTACGTGGCAATTGCATTTTAAAAACATTAGCATTTCTAACATTTTCGATGACAGCTGCGAACGGTGAGGGCGCATGATGATACCGCCCTGCTAAAGATGCGCTTTCCACTGGAGCGTCGTTGCTGGGACGAGAGGACCTTCATAGCAAGTTAGGGGAGGCGGTTTGGGCCGAGTGGGGTTTGGTCTTGGGTGCTGAACTCAAAGCCCCGAGTTCGAAACCTGCCAGGGCAACTCTTTCAAGAGCCTGGTAGGGGAGCAGAAGGTCCCGAGTTCAAGTCTCACCAAGGAGCAACTATCAAATCCATTGTCGAGTGGCCGAAGCAACCCACATGCAGCGTTAACCTGTCTGCCGATTGCGAGTGTGACGAAAGGACTCTAGGGGCTGCATGCGCCTTAAATGAAGTCCGAACATCACAGAAAATGGATCTTCACCTGAGACCACAGGTGTCACTTAAAAAA
>JACEEZ010002314.1:0-27349 GCA_016584305.1 Chionoecetes opilio
GAAAAAAAAAAATAGCTGATTGCAATAAATTTATTCTTCCGAAATTCCAAATCCCATACCCTCTACTTCTCCGGGACATTGTAGGAGCTCCCTCTTGATAACATTCACCAGGATTACAAGCGCATACCCTTGATGGAGCAGAGAAAGTGGCGACCTTCAGCTTCAGGGCATATAGCAATTGGTTTTGAATCCTGTATATATCTGTAAAAATGTAAAAAGTAAACTAAAATAATAACAAGTTTTATACTCTAAAATTTATTGTTTGTTTATCATTTATACATCATATCAACCAGGGTTGCTTGATTTAAAACAAGTTGATTTTAATCGCTGATTTAAAATCATGTTTTAAATCAAATGGGGTTTTTTTAAGAATCACTGATGTAAATCAAATAACAAATGTATTTGAAAACGCAAGGGGAAATAAGGAAAATTAAGAAAAATGGGCTTTTTATGAACACCAATTTTAGTATTGTATATAATTATATCATAATGAGACACAATAGTGGTGCGGGGAATCCCTGTGGCACTTAACGTAAGCAAATTGCCATGTGGTTTGTTTTTACAGCAAAAAATATTTTTCTCAATTATATATTTTGTTGTTGTTGTACTGTACAAAAACCCACCACTACTAAAACCCAAAAAAAGGGAAATGTGCATTTTACTTTTTGTTTAAAAAAAGCCAAAGTGATATTAAGCAAAGTTTAATGTGCATTATGATTATCAAAAAAATATTATTATTCTCTTGTTCAACCGGCAAAGTAATTATTACTACAACAAAAATGATAAAACATTTTTTATTAAATCAACGTATAGTGTATAGTGGAATTAGTATTATTAAGAAAAAGTATAGATAAATATAAAACTTACCCATAATAGTACAATTTTTTTTTTTCATGTTTATTATCCAAGTTAGCTAAAAGAAAGTACCTTGTAACTGCAAATAATAAACAAATTCCACTTTAATTTAATTGGTTAAACCCAACAAAGACTTTAAGCATGATCAATCTGAGGAGGCTTGTGTTTTTCATGGACTTCAAAAGGAAAACAAGTTTTGCTGCCTTCTCTGTACCGAGGCGGTGCCGCAGTTTTGAGTGTACGTACTGTTATATGCATTTTTAATTCACTTATTCTATCTCTCTTTAGTTATAAATAAGCTGAACAATATCTTTGTAGTAGTTAGATTTCAGGGTAGAACATCAAATTAATAAAAAAAAAAATCGATTTAAATCAAATAAATCCCATTTAAATCAAATAAATCGGATTTTTTTGATTTTTTTTAAATCTAAAAATCAACAACCCTGATATCAACATTGTACTGTACATGACTGCATATCTCAACTTGACTGCTTGGGCACCAGCAATCACACCTATCTCCCCCTGATCAACCATTTGACATTAATCTAGTCACCCAATTTATATTTATTAGAGAGAGGGTCTCACCAATACAGGTTGCACCGCTCGGGAATCGAACCCGGGACCTTCCGCATGCCGGACAGCTGTGCTACCCGTTACACCACGGAACCTTCTAGTTGACCACCCACACATCTCCCCCTAAGGCTGCCTCCCGCAGGCCTGACCGGGGGAATGTGCATCCACGATCCTACTCACTGCGCCATGTTAAGGTAGGGGGTCCTCACCAATAAGGTTGCACCGCTCGTGGATCAAACCCGGGACCTTCCGCATGCAGGGCGGCTGTGCTACCCGTTACACCACGGGAACCCTCTAGTGATAACCCACACATCTCCCTCCTAAGGCTGCCTCCCGCAGGCCTGACCGGGGAATGTGCATCCACGATCCTACTCACTGCGCCATGTTAGAGTAGGGGGTCTCACCAATAAAGGTTGCACCGCTCGGGATCGAACCCGGGACCTTCCGCATGCCGGGCGGCTTGTGCTTCCCGTTACACCACGGGAACCTCCTAGTGACAACCCACACACTATTAGTGCCATTATAATTATTTGCAGAATCGGCAGTCGATAGACTGTCCAAAATCATAGTATCTCAGGAAATACAATTTGATATTACTAACTTTGATATTTTGCATTTCTCTCCTTAGTGTTTTCACTGATGGCAGCTGAATAGCTTCTGGAGAAGTCTGTACAACCTTCGGACTTGAATGGAGTGGAGACACAAAGTGGAGTGGAGGCAACAAATTTTTCATGGGGAGTCCATCGTCTGCCTCGTGGCTTTTTTTACCCTTCCCTGACTTGGCACATCACAAAATCCAGAGTGGGTCCCGAAATGAATTGGGATAGGTCGGTTCCAATTGCAGAAACTTGCAAGATTTACTGGTACTGACCTGAAAGAATGAATGAGAGTATAATGTTTTATTGTGATAACTAAACTCAATCATCTCTCGCGACCTTTCATAAGGTACTTATGACATATTGTATAATGTATAATGTAATGTATTGTATAATGACGACCGTCGTCGTTGGTCTATGGTACAAAAAATATCCCTTTTATGGTACCTTTCGTCGGGCGTTCGTCACTCGACCACAACATGACTCTTGGTACAAACCTTTGAGTCGTTGCTTGCCACCTGTAACACGGAGACGTTGCCAAGCGGAAAAGCCCAAGGAGGTAAAGAAAATACCGCCAGGGAGTATTGAGTTGAGCAGACTACCACATGCCAATGAACCAATCATAGTTCATCGTTTTTACTTGAAGTATAGTAAATATATATATATATATATATATATATATATATATATATATATTATATATATATATATATATATCTATATATAATATATATATATATATATATATATATATATATATATATATATATTATATATACGTATATATATATATATATATATACGTATATATATATATATATATACCAACACCATGCTTATGTTGACCATGCAAAACAAAGGTAGGGTCAGATGGCGTGAGGTCAATCATGGGCAGGAATATGTCAGAGCTTTTTCCAGGATGTGGGATGTTGCGATGCAGCATCTGCATGTACCCTGACCACATAGGTTGTGGTTTTGGAAGGTGGAAGGTCACTGTCCACATCACATCAAGGTTGTCATTCTGTATGTCTCGCTGGAACACTTCAATATTGGTGTACATAATCTTGGACAGAACTGTCTTTGGATCTCTCTGTTCCACCAGATTCACTTTTGCTAGTTTCTTGACGACCTCCATGTCCACCTTGAGTCATGGGATTCTCCTGGTACTCTGAACAGCTGGGTGAATGTCGCCGAATGACCCGTGGCATCTAAGGTTCTGGAGGCGTGGTCAACATTGTCTGCTTGGTACTGGAGGAAGGAGCCTGCAACTTGTTCTGGGAGATCAAAACCTTGCACTGCCGCAGCGTTGCTTCTGTACTTGTTTGCTTCTGTATATGAAGAGCAGAAGCCAAGTTTGTTGGTCATGTCAACCAAATCACGGTGACCATACTTGTGTTCCAGTGTCACGCTGAGACCAACTTGCAGGGGTGGGAAGAAATGAGAGAGGACTTGTGGACTCCATGATAGACTGACCTATTGAGGCCACATACAACTTTGCATTTCGGCTCTTGATAAAGCTGCCTAGGAGCAGTTGCAATGAATGAGGCAGGTATACAACATTTGATCAACAGAACGCATATCCTCCGAAGTTGGGTATCCTTATTATGACGTTTCCATGGATTTTATCTCTGTTCTTATGAATTTCCCAACATTTCAATAATTCTGTCCATATCGGAGAGTTCTTTCATTTCACTTGCTCTGTCATGTGCTTCTTGAATGATGGAATTAACATTGGACGTCAGAGTGACGATATTAGGACGTTGTCTGATGGTGGTAATTGATACCCTTGCACCATAGTGGTTCTCCAGCTCTCGCTTCAGTTGCTTGGGGGTGTAGACCTCCTCTTTGGTCATTCCACTCTCTCTAAGCATAACTTGGTGCAAGTCTTGCAGTGTGATGGTCTCATCGTCTTTCTCTTCCAGAAAGTCAACTGCATATTGAATAACACCAACTTTGGATGTGCTTCTAGGTCGACCAACTTTTCTTCTCTTGGTGGAAGAATTGCATTCTTCATATGCAATTTCGGAGGGGCCTTTCCCTTCATGAATAGGTCCTTGCACGTGTAGTGGTATAGGGCCTCCTCAGCTGGTAGATCATTTATCACTGAAAGACGAGACTGGACCTTCAAGGCCCAATCATCCTCCCTGGTGTGACAGTGACGTAGAATGTTCTCTTGAAACCCTAGAGTAGTAAGTAATAACATGACTGTATCTGTAGCTAGCTTTGGTAGGACTTTGCTGTGCAAGAGACATTTCAACAAAGACTCCACAGAAGAGGCAAGTAGTGTTTTGAAAGCAAAGACATTTTCCTCAGCAGATCTCAGGTTTGCCTTAACCACTTCAGAAGAATCACGCTTTTTGGCAGACTTGATAGTTTTGGGATTTGTGTGCCTGCTCCTGCATACTTTGTGCACAAGGATATCATGATTATGTCAAAGACCAAATCTGGGACATCTAAGTTTCTTTCTTTGTTCGCTTTGTTAATGCCAGCACACCTTTCTCTGTCAGTTTGACATAGTCATTGGACTTATCTAGGTCAATCACTTCTCTACAGATGACACACGCCATCTTTGTTCAGTCTTCAAGTTAGTTCATCTACCCTCCACCACAATCATGCTGTTATTCCATGCACAAGCAGCCTGTAGAAATGAAACGAAATTAAGACATTTACAATCTAGAAAATTTCAACTAACAACAGTGAAGGCATGCTGTGGATTACAAATAAGACAGAATAAATGTGAATCATATGACAATTTTTTGCACAAAATTTTGAGCATGATTGCAATTATCTGCAATTAGGTCACATAGACAATAATACCATAATAAATTAACTCCTTGATCTGAAAAACATAGGATTAGACACTTTGTTTGCATTTATAGCTCTATTAATTTGGAAGATATGCTAAATTTTGGTTTTCGGTACTCGTGATAGCCGCCATCTTGGATTACAGCAAATTTGGGGTACTAGCAGTGAACAAACAGATCAGGGTAGATTTTTTATCCTGGCTAGTAGACCTAATTTCCTGTCAAAATCTGTTGAGAAACAAAATAAAGCAATTTTGTCCAACCTGAGTGGATTTTGTTACTTTAATTACTTGGGCCGCCATGTTTGACTAGCAGCGGCGGGCGGCGGTTCCAAAACCTGTTTGTAAGGAGGCAATGGTGCTACCCGGCAATTTAAGGCTTTATCAGTACTGCTAAAACTTAAACAAGTTTTGTGAATAACCATTTAGTGCTAAACAGTCAAATATTAGTAAATCAAAATGACTTTGGCCTGAACAGCTGTTAAGGTTCAGTAACAAATTTGGTATGCAGCCCTGACATCATAACAAACTAATCTGTGCAACTCCACGCTAGGTCTGGCCACAACTAGCTGCAGCCATGGCAAACCTAGTGTGATAGACATGTTTGTGAATACATATACAAGGTGTGAGAGCAGTAAAACTTAGTAGCTTGATGTGCTATAGCCGAGGTTTGGTTTGGGGACACAGGGGGGCACATGAGCCTGTAATCACTGTCGCCAGTCACTATAAAATCATGCCTGCACCTACACCGCGGGTATATAGCCCTCAAGTGAACCTCCAGGGCCTATCATCCAAGCCCTGGAGGTCACTACCAACCGGCGCTATAGGCCGAAATGTAAAAAAAAAAAAAAAAAAAAAAATGTGGTAAACGTGATAGCCGTAAAACTAGATAGCTTGATGCGCTTTAGCCGAGGGTTGAGGTACATTCAGTATGCGTGATAGCCAAAAAACGCGATAGCTGAATGCGCGATAGCCGAGGGTTGAGTGTATATATAAATTCATTCACATTCACCTTTTTTGGCATTAAATCATCAATCAAATCAGAATCAAGGTAGTGACAGACAGCCAATCAGAGACAACCTTACACCCCCGTCGGGAACCCCATGCGCGAGGTTGCTGCTGAGCGCGCGTGTTTATGTATTGCTGTCAGACGGGGCGGCGTTGTGACGTGAGTTAGTGCAGAATTACGGTGATTTGTGACTTGTGGTGTGTTGGGTTTCGCAGAGGTTTTAAAGGGAAAGGGGGTGTGGAGTTGTGTTGGGGTGAGTGGAAGTGTGTAGGGGTGAGGGAAAGTGTGTTGGGGTGAGTGGAGTTGTAGGGAGATGTGTTTTAGGGTGCTAGGAAGATGTGTGGAGATGCTGGGAGAGTGTGTGGGGATGCGCCGAGGTGTAGGAAGGATGTGTATGGGTGCGTGGAGGTACGAGAAGGTATGTTGGGGTGCCGAGAAGGTTGAAGGGGTTATACAGTGAGGGAGGGGTCAAAGGGGGAATTGGTTATAAAGTGGGGGAAGGGGTGTTGGTTGGGGGGAAAGTGTGTAGGGGTGAGTGAGATTGTGTACCCGGTGGGGGAAGATGGGGGGGGTTTTGGGGAAGGGGTGGGGGGGGTGCTAGGGGGTGTGTTGGGGTCTTTTTAGGGGGGGCAGGAAGATGGTAGGGGGGGCGGGGAAAGGTTGTGGGGGGTGCGGGGAAAGGTTTTGGGTTTTCCCGGGAAAAAAGGTTGTGGTGCGAGGAAGGTGTGTTGGTTGCGGAAAGGTGTGTTGGGGGGTTTGGGTGTGGGAAAAGATTTTTGGGGGTGATTGAAAGTCGGGGGAAGGTTTTTGGGGGTTTATTTGGGGGGTTTTAAAAAGGTGTTGGGGGGTGTAGAATTGTTTTTGGGGGTTTTTAGTAAAGGGGGTGAAATAAAGGTTTTGTGGGGGTTTGTAAAAGGGGGTGGGGTGCGGGAAAAGTGTGTAGGGGGGGGGAAAAGGTGCCCTGGGAGGGGAAAAAAGTTTTTAAAAAAAAATTTAGGGGCCGTTTTTGGGGAGGGAGAGCTAAAGTGTGCCCCAAAAAAACAAGTGTGCCCAAAAAAACCAGTATGTGGTCCAAAAAAAAAGTGCGTGATTTTCCAAAGTGGTAATGTCCAAAAAAAAGTGCGTCCCTGTCCAAAAAAAAAATTTGTGCCCCAAAAAAAACAAGTTTTCCAAAAAAAACAAGTGTTAAAAAACAAGTTTTCCCAAAAAAAAGTTTTAAAAAAACAAGTGGTAAAAGGGGAAACAAGTGGCCCAAAAAAACAAGGGGTCCAAAAAACAAGTTTTTCCAAAAAAACAAGTGTGCCCAAAAAAAAACAAGTGCCCAAAAAAACAATTGTGTCCAAAAAACAAGTGTTTTCCCCAAAAAAACAATTGCCCAAAAAAAGCCCAAGTATGAAAAAAAAAACAAGTGTCCAAGAAAAAAGTGTGCCCAAAAAAACTTTTTGTGTCCAAAAAAAAGGTGTTAAAAAAAAACAAGTGTGCCCAAAAAAAACCCCAATTTGACCAAAAAAAACAAGTGTGCCCCAAAAAAACAAGTTTTTGAAAAAAACCAAAGTGTGATCAAAAACCAAGTGGGCCCCCCCCCCCCAAAAAACAAGTTTGCCAAAAAAAAACAAGTGGGGCCCCAAAAAAAACAAGGCCCCAAAAAAAAAAGTGTGCCCCAAAAAAAAAATGCCGTCCGGTCGGGGGAAGGCTGCAAGTAGGGTCCGGGAACCCTGAAATTTGGGGTGGGGGTTTTAATTACTTTTTTTTTTAATAATCAATTTGTGGGGGGAATTTCGGTTCTAGTGTAAAAAAAATTTAAAAATAAGTAAAAAATTTTAATTATATAAAATATTTTAAAAAAAATTAAACCCCTTATGTTGATTTGATAGCTTTTCTGGGAAAAATTTCCAAATGAACCCCGAATTCCCTTTTTGGGGGGTGGACAAAAAATTTTTTTTTTTACGGGCTGGGGTTTTGATTTTTTTGAATTAAATCTGCTAACCGTTTTTTTAAGAAAATTCACTTTTTTTTGTGTGTGTTTGATTTGCACCAAAATGACAAAAAACTAATCTAAAAATTGGGTGAAAATTGGGAAATTGTAATCAGCAAGATTAATGACTACTTTTAAAATATCTATCTAAATATTATCTAGCTATTTAAATTTTTTGATTTTGGTTTACGGGTACCCAAAAACTTGTCACTGTTATTTTTTATTTCATTTTTTAACCCAAAAAAAGGTTTTTGCATAGTTATGTATTTTGCATTTTTTTTATGCATTTTTAACAATGTCTAGGGATTTTTCAGTCCCTTTTTTTTCTATCATTATAATATCTATCATATCTATCAATTTTTTTCTTTTTATTTATCAGGTGTATTTATCCTGGGTTTTTTTTGTGTAAAGTGTGGTGCTAGGCGTGTGGTTTTTTTAAAATAAGGACGGGCTGACAATACACACAAACCTACAAAAACCCCACCCCCACATATACCCACACACACAAAACAACACACACACACCCAAAACCCCACACATACGCACACACACACACCAGACGGGTTAGCAAAACCATTTTTAACAATACCTATTTAAATCCATAACGACGTAATTTTCTAGTTCCTCTTTCTAGTGTTAATTTGAAGGGCTCAACAAGCCGGGGATTACCCTTTTTTCCCCCCACCCCATTAGTGGGAAAAACAATTAAAAAACCAAAAGAATATATGAGGGTAAAATGAATTAAATGGAACGACTCTTTTGACAGGGGTTCTTTTTAATTATCTTGTCTTTGAGTAATCACATCCCCCCCTTTTAGGGTTCCCCCCATAAACACAAAAAGGGAACGGTTAAAAAAAAAAAAATAAAAAACTATTGGGGTTAACATAATCACAAAATCACTTAAAACACTGTCACTATGTGTATACCCATCTCTACCTAGACGGGTTTAGTAATTTGGCAGGGGCCTTGGCTCTTAAACGGTGTACTCCTGGGCGGGTCACAACACTTGCTGCAACACTCCGTTTGGGTTGCCACACCCCCTGTTCAGCTCGCCTTTACACATCGCTGCCCCTGTGCCAGGGGGGTTTTTAATGGCCCCCCTTCCATAAGGCCGCCGTCTCGTACTCCGTTCACCTCCTAAATCCCTGTATGAACAGTACAAGTTACGAGTCTATCGTGAACTAATCAATTCACAGAAAATCCTTATAAGTCGGATGTCAAACACATACCTTTTATAGGGTTACCGGGAACGAATGTCCCCACACGACCAGTCCCCAGCAAGGTCGAGAAGAGAGAGAGAGAGTCTACCTGCTCCTTTTCTCGCCTTGTCCGAATTTCGTCGTGACGTCATAAGCGACTACGAACATATATTGGACGAACACGGGACCAATATATCCTACTTTCTCCTGTTCCTTTGTACATTATTCTTCAATCCATTAGAAAAATACATTAAATAAATATATCTAAATGATTTGGACCGAGGAGTGAAGAAAAATTACTATTTACCAAATGGCTACTATTACTTAAGCTCGTAACTTTGTGTAAACTTTCCGTCAATCCCGTGACTCTTTTTTCCTCATTACAATTGCTTCTTACCCCCAAAAAAAATTCTTGGTCCTCAGTCCTTCATCACACATCCTACCAGACATCTTGCTAAGTACAACAAGAAGGTAGTAACAGATCATGACTCCTCTCCCTTTAAATCCACATATTGGTTTTCTATCCACACAGAAAAAAATGTAACTTGGACATTTACATTTCTCAAATGAACTTTACAAAGGCAATAATTAAGTGGTATTGCATTTTTAACTTCTTCACCTCTCTCACCAAGAGCAGATTAGCCAGTTTGGGATACATAGTCAATGTAATGACTTTACTCAATCTTCTTACTTCATCCTCTCCTACTTTGCTCATTAAGACCGAAGCCATATAGAGTCGCGACTGGACTCATCCCTCTAGTCTGAAATGATTGTTCCCTTACCCCACTAACCCTAGGCATAGGCACGTAGGGAGAAATCACGACCGGAGTTTCTCCATACCCTTCCGTAACTTGGGATAAGGCTCACCTCCTAATTGAGGCATACACTCCTGCGTCAATCACCCATCGAGCAAAGCTCAGAGCCAAGTACATCCTCGGGTCTAACGATATCCTTTGCGGTCTAGTGCATAGTGTAATCTATGTACACCCTCTAAGTCTAAGGTAACATTTTCCTATCCCTTACAAGTCTGTCTGTGGGACTTTCATGAAAATATCCCTTTCTCACTAGAGACTAACACTTCTTATTACCTGTCATTAATATTCCTCTACATATCTCCTAACTGGCCTCCTCTGTCTAGGTGGGGGTTGTTCAAGTTCTTCCTCCACTATTACCACCTCTGCTGGCTCCAACAGCCATCTACCCTGTCCTACATATTGTTTAACTTGCTCAGCAGCTTAAACAGATACACCGTCAAATATATTTTCTAACACATATGCACCACCATCTCTCAGTACTTCCATTATTTTGTAAGGTCCTAACCACTTAACCGAGAGTTTTCTGTTGGTGCCCGGCTCAAATCGCTCTCTTTTGACCACCCGTCAGGGTGGCATGGTTGGTAGAGTAGTGAGCTCGCGTGCAGCGTCCTTGCATTCGGTCGGTGGTTCGAGTCCACCAGGTTCGTCTTGGCGTGGTGGCGCTTTGTATAGTCAATATCCTTGTAGTTGGTACTTGCAAGGTGTCTAGATAGGATCAAAGTATCTTATCTAATCTCTTTTGACCCAGACCATTTCGTCTTTCTCCAACCTTTCGTTTTCCTTTTCACACTAGCTTTCTCCCGCCATTTCTTTGCTCTTTCCACATATGTTCTCTTGATGATTTCGTATGCCACTTCCGCTTCCTCCTCTGAGTCAATTTGTGGTAACTTCACACTAATCAAACCTTGGAGCGTGGTCGGGAAAAGATGGCATAGAAAGGTTGGGTACCCATTGTTTCATGTACACAATGCACACAAAACACATTAAAACTATTAAGCCTGTATCATAAATAGTGCATACGGTATATTTCAAATATGTTGTGGACATTATCCACCAACCACCCTCTCAGTAATTGGCAGAGTGGTGGTTTAGTCTCCCCCCCCCCCTTGTGAGGGGGGTATTGTCCGCTCATCATAAGGGGTGCGTAGGGATGTATATATAATTATAATGGTAATGGGTATTAATTAAGGTAATTTAAGTAAATGATAAGTACTGTGATAATATAAATTAACATTCCCAGTGGTTATTAAGCATTGCACCTTAAATAATTAGCACCTTGGTTTGAGGCGCGGTCATTGGCTATCGTCATTAGATTCTATGCCACCGGGATTGTACACGTGGCTGAATGTTGGTGGTCTATGCTCGCCGCCAACCGGAGAGGTGTAGTTTTCATTCCAGCACTCACGTGATTAACATCTCTTCTCTGATTATAACGAGAAGAACTGTACATACGTTCATTTTGTACATATAAGTGATAAAAACAATAGGACGTGTTAAAATACGACACACGATTATATCCGCCGCGTCAAGATAACTTGGTGTGAAAACCTCCTGACGCCCATATCAAAACACACCGCTTCCGCCCTCCGCCTCCGCCCTTCACCGGCGGCCTTGATCACGCGCAACCACTTCGAATAACAGGACATCTGCAGTTTTTATTAAGCCTACAACCAATTCGACCCTACTATCCACCGATAAGTATCCTAGTTAGTTGACTAGTTGGGGTATTGTGTCGAGATGAGATAGACGATGGGTTTTCATAGGTAATATCTCAAATTAAATATATGTATGTGACATAAATTTCCACATTGGTGCCCTGAGTGAGGAATATTGATGTTCATGTTTAATTCAAAGTGGTTATTGTGAGGCGTAATTATGAGCCTACCACAACGCTGGTTATGTGAGCGGAGGACGAGGTGTTTCGCGGCGTCAGGAACGACTCAGCCAGTAAGTACCATTCGCCAGGTAGTAGATAACTTCAGAGGTTACGTAGCACTATGGTTAGTTGTAGTAGTTAAGTTGCTGGTTGGCTATAGGCCTGGTTATGCGCCTTGACAGGCCAACCAACGTCCGGCACTACCACCACTTGATATAATAATTAATAAAAATTATCAACTAGCAATTTTTTTTTGTGACGTAATCTTGCATTTAATATTTATTTGACTTAGTTATTAACTAAATCATGCGCGAAGTTAGCTAGGCATTCATTATCGGGTAAATTAGCAATGCTCACACGGATATATAATAAGTGGGAGGACGCAATAAGGCAATTCCTATTGATTATATTAATTTAAAGACAGGTCTACCATTGTTGACTGAGCAATGGGAAAAATATGAGGAGGTTTACTTCCTATATGAAGTTCAATTAAGACAAGCTGGGGATAAAGAAATTATTCACCAATGTGTAATCAATTATGAACAACAGTGTCAAAACTATCTCGATAAAGTATTTGAATAAGAGGGATTACTGGAGTGTGCTCATATTCCATCAACAGCTACAGTTAATTAACCAAAATTTGCAAGGTATTGAGCAGTAACCCCCCACAGGGAGATCAAGATTGTTACACTATAGTCCAGCGGATATGTGCACAATATATACCAAACCCTGCATTTTTTAGTAATAACAACCATACTCAGAACAAAGTTAGAACATGCATATGCAATCAATTTTGGATATGGAGCACTCAAAATAATCTTCAGTGTAGGTATGGCAGCTATTTTAAAATTGGTCGCCTCACGGACGCTACTCAAATCACGCGGGTGAATTTGTCTCCTCCCCTATGACGTCACAGCTCGTCTCAGCGTTCTGATTGGTCAAGCCGGTCCTGAGAGACATGACTCATGAGCCACCACACACACACCACTGACGAGCCGGGGAGATGTGTTGAAGGAGAATTTCTGGTAAATATTTATTATTTCGTCCTATATTCTGTATTTGAGGAATAGACAAGCTTCATTTGATGAATGTGAATACTATGTCTATCAGTAAGAGGGCTAATGTTAGCGAATGAGACTGTAAATAAAGTGTAAACAGCAGGTTTACAGTAGCCACGGTCGTGATACGAGTTTTGTCGTAACAGAATGCAGTGATTTTCGCATACGAGATTACACGGGTAACAAAAACATATGTTTTGAAAATCGTCCAGGGTTTTCCAGCTGAATTAGGACTAATTTTTGATGCTCTGAGTCCGGAAAATGACCTTGGTTTTGCTCAATCAGGTCAGGTTTTTTTGCTACAGAAATGTAAAAAAATCGATTTTTAGTAAAAAAAAAAATTCTGCGGATCATCAGCTGAGAAACCCCTGATGATTTTTTCCGTTTTCCTCAAGAAATAAAAGTCAGCGTATCCAAATTCATTCAGTTTTTATTTAGTCCATACAAATTTGATAAGCATATTATCATAATAGTAGTATAAGTGAATGAGCGTTTAAGTGACACAAAAGTTCAGAGTTCACGGCAATAAATCGGCGTTTCTTCGATTCCCGTGTGTGAGCGCTGCCTGGGTTGTCTCTCTTCAGCGACCAGCAGGAGTCCGCCATCATGGACTGCGTCCCACCTCCCCTGGTACCTATCCTCCATTTGGCGCATGGTCTGATGGAACCTTTCTCCCTGACTCGTCGCTCATCGCCCCAAGGTTTTCAGGAAACTTATCCATGTGTTGGAAACAGGAAGTGCATCTAATACTCATCAAAACCAGAGTTTTTGGAAGGGCCTCGTATCATGCTGCTGACGGAGTCCGGGCGTGGTTTTTTGCTGCCTTCGTGTTCCCCAAGGAAGCTTGTTCACCACCTGCCACAAACGATTTCCACGCGGCGCACCTCAGCGTGTTCAGGAGTTTGGAACTCTGTGTCTTTATGAGCTGCCGTATCTGTGGGCCATCGAAAATGCACGCGCCCCTTCAGCTTCTCAGATGGGTCAGTCCCAGGAAAGGCTCGGCACAGGTAGTTGAAGCCCTCCCATCCTTGTCCAGGAGCGCGCCGTGTGAACTGTTTCATTAACCCAAAAGCTCAAGTGTACGCGGTGGGATCAATTTATCTTCTCCCCGAGTCAACAGAGGTTCGTTTATGATGTTTCTCGCCAAGGTACTAACTGCTCTCGCGCCGGGCCTACTCTTTCTTACATAGTGCTGGGCTCTGTCGCGGACTGTACACATGCATAAAAAGCATGGGTACTTCGTGAACCCGGACTGAGACTGACCACGTAGAAAGTTCACCATCTTCAAGTCGACGCAGATGATCCATTGTGCTGCTCATATGGAGTTTGTCGAGCAGTACTTCACTGCTTCATATTCTCTTTGAGAGTTGTGGCAGTGCGCAAGAGGATTGAGGCGAACTGGTTCCGTTGTGGAGGAGCACACCACTTCAAAGAGCGCTTACAGCTGTCAATGGACGAGTCGCCAACTCTCTCGGATCGTATTGAGGAGCGCCGAGTTAACAAGAAGAACCGGCGACATCTCGGCCGTACACGAGTCTTCCTCTAGCAGAAGTAGCCCATGTAGGCCTCATGCCTTCTACGAAAGAAAGTGATACGCGCGTCCTTGGAACCAAAGTAGATTTTTCTCTTTGAGTCTGGAGGCCAACAGTCCGGAGGAAGTCTTCGGACAAGGATGAGATCCCGAACCAGATTCATTAAGCTCACATTGTGAAAAGGGCTGCGGACTATTTGTGCTTCATACTCTTCTTCTGTACTATCCTCGCCTCGTCGTACTGGTTGGCCTCGTCGTCGCTGTCGGGAAGCTCTAGTGAAACGCTGGTACAGAATTTCTTCGCAGTGAGCCCAGTGGACGGCGGGCAGATGGAAAGGCTGGGTACTGGAGGCTGGCCGAAGTCTCTCCCCGGTTGATGCCATTAGTATTGATGGCGCAGAAGTACAATCCGATGCAGGTTCAAACGGCTCCCTCCAAACCATCGGAATCCCAAACTTCAGTGAAGTTTTCGCGCCCTTCGTCCACCGCCGGAGGTATTCACGCACACGTCTTGCACACCGTGGTGCACGGAAGTGCCCAGGGACTTATCTTGGCACCCGCTCTTGACTTTAAAGTAAGCCCCGTAGGCGCGCTGCACAAATCCTGTGATGTTTCTTCCTGTCCCTGACAGCGTGTATTGTCCGCAGATGTAGCAAAAAACGTCAAGGATTTATTCCTGCATGACCGTCCCGCGCCGAAGCCATCACAAATAAAAACTGAAAGAAAAAGAAAGATGCAGCTGAGATTCAGGGACAAGGGAAATTTAGGAATTTAAATTTAGAAATTAGAAATGGAGTAATGGTGAGAAGGTATTGATTTGATTGGCTATTGTGGAATTCCCTTTATTCGGGTCGTGCATTGGAATTCGATATAGTCTTCAAGAAAAATATGATTGAACTCAAAACCCCTGATATTAGGCAATGTATAGCTCGTTCAGGTAGGCCTATGGCTCAATGTATCTCAAAAAGTTGACCTGATAGAGCAAAATCAAGGTGATATTCGGACTCAGAAACACCCTAAATGAGTCTCAAATCAACTGAGAAACCCCTGACGTTTTTGGCTGTTACCAGTGTTATATTTATTATTCTTTTCATATTCTGAGTGTGTCCTGTGTGTCCGAAACCTTATGAAATATGTAAAAGGTGCAATTTATGATGATAAATATTTAAACCTATTTTGCCATAAACAAAATATTATAGTTTTAATTTTTCAAAGATTTTTTTGATCTAAGGTTTAATTCGTTTTTTTTTCTGTTCTATGGAAAAGGCCATTTTTTTGGGGTAAAGAAAAATTTTTGCCTTATGAATAATTTTTTTTGGTGTGTTCTAAACGTTTGGCAGATTTAAAACTAATAGAAACTTTTTATAGTTTTTTTTATTTATAATTTTGATGCATATTTTTTTTTTTGTACATGGGGGAAATTATCCTTTAGGGGCAAAAGGGAAAATTATGCATTTTAGGAATCAAATTTTTTTGGTTGTATTTTTTTTAAAACCGTTTGCCTCTCAATAAAATTTATAGAAGATTTTTATAGATTTTTTTAGGGTTCTATAATTTTGAAATCGGAATTTTTTTTTGTATTTTCTAGGGATAATGCCACTTTGGGGTTTTCATATAAAAATAATGCCAGTTTTATAATACTTTTTTGGCCGTATTGGAAAAACTAATTGTCTGTTTTTTTAAACTAAAGACCCAATTTTTTTTTTAAAAAGTTAAATTTTAATGCGTATGAAAATTTTTTGTTCTACAGTTTTTTCAAAAATTTGATCCGCCCCCTTTCATTTGTCGGATTGTTTGTTTTTGTAGTAAAATGAGGGTACTGTGTTAATACCAAATCGTAAAAAATTTTTTTAATTTGGAAAAAAAATTGAAAACATCGCTAATATTTTCTAAAATTTTTTTAATTATTTTTCATTACACTGGGTAACAAAAACTATGTTTTGAAAATTCCGGGGGTTTTTCCAGCAAAATTGACAAATTTTTGATGCTCTGAGTCCAAAAATGCCTTGGTTTTGCTCAATCAGGTCAGGTTTTTTGCTACAAAATTTAAAAAAAAATCGTTTTTTGAAAAAAAAAAAAATTCTGCGGATCATCGCTGAAAAACCCCCTGATGTTTTTTTTCCGTTTTCCTCAAAAAATAAAAGTCACGTACCCAAAATTCATTAGTTTTTATTTAGCCATAAAAATTTTAAAGAATAATTATCAAAATTAGTATAAAATGAGCGTTCGTGACACAAAGTTCAGAGTTCACGGCATAAATGGGCGTTTTTTTCGATTCCCGTTGTGAGCAGCTGCGGGGTTGCCCTTTTCGCCCCCGCAGTAGCCCCATCATGACTGGCCCCACCCCCCCTGGTACCTCTCCCCCCATTGGCGCATGCCTATAACCTTTTCCTGCCGTCGCTCATCGCCCCAAGGTTTCGGGAAAACTTCCCCCATGTGTGAGAACAGGAATGCTTTTAATACTCATCAAACCCGGTTTTTGGGAAAGGGCCCTCATCATGTGCGACGAGTTGGCGTGGTTTGCTCCCTTTCGGTTCCCGGGAATTTTTTCACCACCTGCCAAACGTTTTCCCACGCGGCGCACTTAGCGTTTCATGGAGTTTTGGAACTCGGTCTTTATGAGCTGCCGTTCTGTGGGCCATCAAAAAATGCCGGCCTTCAGCTTTCAAGGGTCAGCCCCAGGAAAGGCTCGGCACGGTAGTTGAAGCCCTCCCACCCTTGTCCAAGCGCGCGTGAAGTTCAAAACCCCAAAGCTTCAAGTTAGCGGTGGGATAAATATCTTCCCCCGGTCAACAAGATTTTGTTTATGTGTTTTCGCCCCCGGGACTAACTGCTCTCGCGCGGCCATCTTTTTTTACATAGTGCGGGCTCTGTCCGACTGTCCCCATGCATAAAAACAGGGGAATTCGTGAAAACCCCCACTGCTGACCAAGTAGAAAATTCACCACTCAAAACGAAAGCGATATCCATTTGGGGCTGCTCATATTGGATTTTTTTCGAGCCCGTATTTCACGCTTCATTTTCCTTTGGAGTTGGGAGGCGCAAGAGGGGTTGAGGCGAACTGGTTCCCGTTGTGGAGGAGCACACATTCAAAGAGCGCTTACGCTGCAATGAAGAGTCGCCAATCTCTCGGATGTATTTAGGAGCGCCGAGTTTTAAAAAGAAGACCGGGGGACACTCGGCAGTACAGATTTCCCCCTGGCAGAAGTGCCCAGTAGGCCTCATGCCTTTTTCGAAAAAAAGTGATACGCGCGTCCTTGCCAAGTAGATTTTCTCTTTTTCTGGGGGCCCAAAACTCGGGGGGAAGTCTTCGACAACAGATCCCAACCCGACATTAAGCCAAAATTGTGAAAAAAGGGGGCGGATTCTTGTCTTCAACCTTTTTCTGTATATCCTCGTCGTTGTATGGGGGGGGGGCCCCGTCGTCCTGTCGGGAAGCTCTGTGAAACCCGGGACAGGAATTTCTTCGCAGTGAGCCCCGTGGACGGGCGGGCAGATGGGAAGGGCGGGACTGGAGGCTGTGCCGTTCTTTCCCGGGTTTATGCCATTAGTATTGATGGGAGAAGTAACAAACCATGCAGGGCAAACGGTCCCTCCAAACCCTCAATCCCAAAAATTCAGGAAGTTTTCGCGCCCTTCGTCCCCCGCCGGAGGGATTCCCCCCGCCGTTTGCACACCGTGTGCGGTGCCCCGGGTTATCTTGGGACCCCGTTTTACTTTAAAAAGCCCCCAGGCGCGTTCACAAAACTGTGATGTTTTTCCGTCCCCCGACAGGTGTATTGTCCGCAGAGTAGCAGAAAACGTCAGGATTTTTCCCATGACCGCGCGCCAAACCATCACAATAAACCCCTAAAAAGAAAAAAGAAAGATCAGCTGAGTGTCAGACAATGAAATTTAGAATTTAGAATTTAAAAATTTAAAAGGGAGTAAGGGGGAAAAGGTATTGTTTTTATTGGCTTTTGGGAATTCCCTTTATTCGTGTCTGGCATTGTAATTCGTTATTCTTAAAGAAAAATATATAACTAAAAACCCCCTGATATTGCATTGATAGCTCGTCGGGTAGGCCTAGGGCTTTATTCAAAATTTTCCCGATAGAGCAAAATAAAGGGAAATTTCGGATCAAACCCCAAAATTAGTCAAAATCAACTGAAAAACCCCCTGACGATTTTTGGCTGTTCCCAGTGTTTCACCCACTAAAGTTTCGTTATTTCGTGTCGACTATATAAAATTTTTTTTTAAAATTTTTGGGGAATTTTTTTTTTAATTTTTTGAAGTTTTTTTTTTTTTATAGCAAAAAAAAAAAAAAAAAAAAAAGAAAATTAACTATAAAAAATGATTATATTTGTCGGGAAGTAGTAACGAAATTTTTTGGGGGGAATGAGGAAAAAAACAAAAAAACTTTAGGAAAAAATTTAGCGTTTTTTACATTTTTTATCTAGTTTAATAAAATTCACACAGATGGCGTATTATTAAATATCTTACTCTTGTGAAAACCCAAATTTACCCGAAAAAAATTAAGGGTGATAGATGTAAATTTTTTTTTTTTTTTTTTTTTAAGACTCTTTCACCCTTGCTTATGTCAGATCAGTCTGAATTTTCATATGTTAGAGACATTTAATATTACGTCTATGAGTATATTTAAAAAAAATCATTTGAAAATTTTTAGTTATAAAAAGTAAAAAAAAAATACTTTACAGGCGCCGAGCAATATTACAGGTCTAAAATCATAAGGGGTCGCTCAACAACGATTGGTTATCGAGATAGAGAAACAAAAAAGGGGTACTTTTTTCCTATGCATGTTTTTGAAAATGAATATTTTTTCACTTAGGAGCTGAATTGGGGCATTTAAAAAAATATTTTAAAATTTTCCAAAAAATGCTTTTAAAAATGATGTTAATTGAAGCCCCCCAGCGACATCCTGTAAAAAAAAGATTTTCGAGACTTTGTATAGTTTTTCCCCCTCCTACGACTTCAAATACTGACTGTATTCCCCAAACATTCACAAGGTGTTTGAGTGACTTAAGTTTTTTGGATTGGGCTTTTTTTTCGGCTTTGGTGGGGGGAATCCTTTGCGTCGTGTATGAATATGATAAACACGGTCATATATTTCGGAGTTACATCCAAAAATTGAAAAACAAGCAAATTGCCCTATTTCACCTAAAGAAAGAAATTTTTAAGACAAATATATAAAAGGCTCTAATCATAAAAAAATGACATTCCGGGTTAAAAACCTTGTGACTCTTTTACCATTTGGGTTTTTGAGATAGGCCTTTCAAAAAGGGAGATTTTTGTCTTTAATTGTGCCTGTGGCAATAATTAAGGCTAAAATTTTATTACATTTTCCTTAATACAAAATTGAATGTTGAAATTTTGTAAATGCATAATGTTACACGTATGGTAAGGTGATTTTTTTAAATGAATTTTAGGGGGTGGGTTTCAAAAGCTTAAACATGACATTTTTGATTTATTTTTTTAAAATCGTTTGATTTCATATTTTTTTTAGATTATTTTAACGGTTGTTCTAAGCCCTGCCACCCCCAAAGTAAACTTTAATGATAATAAACAAAAAAGATATGGTATTAAAAATGCGAAAAAAAAAATTGTGTTCCCTACAAAAATCTTTTTCTTTTAAATGACATCATTCGGCACATTGTCAATGAGATAGTTTCCTATCATTATAAAAAATTATACCGTTTCTCAATGAAGCTTTGTTTTGGGAAAATAGTCCTTCAAAAATGCCTTTGCGTGATTGTTCCCTGAAAAGGTCCAATTTTGAGCATTTTAATTTAACAGATTTAGTAATTTTTCATGAAAAAGTAGCGCATATAGACCAAATTAGGTGATTGGGATAATATGTCATTGGGTTTTTCTTTATTTGTCTTGGAGTTTAGTGACTTTAAAAAGGGTAATAAGAGTCCAATCTACCCCCCAAAAATACTCTATTCAATTTTTCCTGCGACAATAAGCCCAAAGGGTTTTATTTTGTGAATATTTTCCCTGAATACAAAATTTAATAATTTTTTTTTTAGAATGCATATAATTTTACGTATAAAATGATAGATTATTTTTAAATGAATTTTTTGGTTGGTTACAAAAGCTTAAAAAAGGCCCTTTCGAAATTGTTTTCACAAATTTTTTAAAATCGTTGCATTTATTTTCTTTTTAAACTATTAATGGGGACATAATAAGCCCCGCCACCCAAAGTATCTGTTTTTTAAATAAAAAAGAAAGTATGGGGATTAAATTTTTAGAAAACATTTATTTTGTCCCATTAAAATTTTATTTTTAAACGAATCATTCGTGCACTATTTTTAGCCAAGATAGTTTTTCTATGATCTATAAAAAAAAATATACTGTTCTCAATGAAACTTTTGAATTTTGGAAAAAAAAGTGCCCTTAAAAAGGGACCCTTTTATATTCTTCCATGTAAAAATACTATTTTTTTAGATTGTACTTTTTAAAAATTTTAAAATCTTATATAGAAAATATACAGCTTTTTGACAGTAGTATAGTGCGATAGAAAACGGAATTACATTGCCGTATCTTAATTAGTCTTTGAGTGTTATTGACTTAAATATGGGTAATAATCGCAGTGGTACATCCCCCCCAAAATATTTTAAGTATTTGCAAGAAAATTGAGCTTTTTTTTTTGGCACTCAAATAGCAAGCAGAATTAGATTCTACACAATGGAATACTCTACGACGGTGGCGAGAATTCCTATCGGCGACAGTTCCAGGTACCGAATAGATCAGGCAGGAGGGATGGGCTTACCTGGCGGGGTGTTGTGTTGTGGGTGGCGTCTGTACTTCCCTCCCGACGCCTCCTCTTCCTTCATCTCCTTCTTCAGCCTGGCCAAGGCGGCGAGTCTGTCATCCCGCCAGCCCCGCCGTGCCTGCATAGATAGATAGATAGATAGATACTTTTATTGACCACAGCAAAACATAATACACACAGACATACTTAGCATTATACACCAACACTGATTATTCGACTGCCCCCCGCCACATCCCCCATAAACACTGCTCCCACGCCATCCAAACACTGATGTAAAGTTTGATATTCGTAGTAAGTAGCAGTAGTAATAGTAGAAGTAATAGTAGTAGTAATAGTAGTAGGTAGTAAGTAGTAGTAGTAGTAGTAGTAGTAGTAGTAGTAGGTAATATAAGTAGTAAGTAGTAGTAGTAGACTCATCACCATCATCACTACCATCACCCCCACCTGGATAGACCTGTTCAGAAAACAATTTTTTCCTATTTTTATACCCTCCTGCACGGTTTCCAATGCTTTTTGACCTGGAAAAGTCGAAAATTACGACCATTATAAGCCAAAATGTCAGGAACTATTGCCTCATGAAGCATGAAGTTCTATTCTATACACGTTTTCTGAAACGCCAGTTTCGGAGCATTTTGATGTTTGTTTCGCCTATTTTTTCCCCCAATAAATGGGCATAAGCAGGTTAAAGCAGGAATTAGATGCGGGACTGAAACATCAAAATGCAAAGAAACATTTATGGAAATATTACATGTGATATTTACAGACAAATTTTCAAAAAAATTAAACTCAATAAAATTTTATTTCACTCTAGTCAAAAATTTCACAATGGTTTTAGCATGACATCTAATGGTCTTTATGTTTGTTGCAGATCTGTTGAAACCTGCTAACAAATCCAGAGATACTTCACAAGATAACTTCACTATGGCAGTAAGCAAGGAGCTCCGAGGACGCAAAGTTGACATCTCAGAACCTCCACCTGCAGCCAGAGACAAGCGTCACGCCGCCCTGCTACTAGATCTGCTAAAAGAAACCTTCCTGATCGGCTACCCATCATCCAGCATCAGTGGCTCCCAGTTACCCACCAACAGACAGGCCCTTTCCCAAGTACTTCCTCCATCTCCAGAGTTGCCAGAAAATACGGGGAAATCCTAAGCAATCAAAAACCTCGCCAATGAAACAGTGGAGGCTATCATCCCATTCTGGCAGATGGCTAGGTTTCAAGACCATGACCAAGTACAATCCCAGCGCAGATTTCATGACACTTCACAAAAAGCACAGAGACTAGAAAGGAATAAAGGTTTAGAACAGGTGACCCTGGAGGGAAAAAGGAGTGCCTTTGTCCTGGAATTAGATAGCCTGTTCGACATAGGAGCTTCAGATGCCATCCAGGAAAAAAGAGAAAAAACCGACTGCTATCAAGGGAGAAGAAGGACAAGGACATCAGGTTCTACCAGGATCAGAAGACAGAGAGAAAGGCCCACATGTCTGGTCATGACAAGATTTTTGAGTCACGTCCCAGCAGCAAGCAGAGAGGGCTGCAAGACTGCAGCAGAGAGAGGAACAAGAATGAATTTGTCACAAAATTTCTACAATTTTTCAGCTGCCACACAGCGAAGGACTGTGCTGATGTGTCTACCTGGGCTGACCCAACCGACAGTGAAGGGAATGCAGAGGACCTGGATTACCAACAACCTCGTCCTGGATGTTCACATCACCAAGACACTGGACTCTCACATTTCCCAGGAGGGTCATGGAGTGTGTTGACATCTGCAGTACCGCTGATAGTCTGGGATTGTCTGGACAATCAAGTGACAGCCTTAGTCTCTGCTACATTGAAGGCTGGTGGAGCTGACCTGGACAAGTTTGTCATCTCAACCTCAACAACGAGACGGAACAGGATGCTGACAAGGTACCACATCAGCCAGGAGTACATGGCAGCATTTAGCGAGGGGCCCTCCCAAGTATGCTGCTCTCCACTGGGATGGAAGATGCTGAGAGATGTCCTGGGAAGTGATCCTGGGACCAGTCAGAGACCTGGCTGTGCTTGTCTCAGGACCACCTGCATATCCTGAAGGCAAGCTACTAGGAGTACCAGTGATAGACAGCTCAACAGGAACGGCTCAGGCAGAGGCATCCATGGATTTGCTGGAGGCATGGGGGCTTTACTGGAGTGATCACTGCCCTTGTGTTTGACACAACGGCCAGCAACAGTGGAGTACATCGGGGAGCTGCCAAGCTTCTGGAGCAGCAGCTTGACAGGAAGGTGTTCTACCTGGCCTGCAGACACCACATTCTAGAAGTGCTGGTTGGTGCTGTATGGGAGAATCTGTTTGGCAAGGTCAAGAGCCCAGAGAATCCTTGGTTCAAGCACTTCAAGGACGTTTGGACAGATCTTACCACAGACAACCCTACAACCCTGTCCATCAGACAAAAATGGTTGAATAAAAAAAAGAAAGAGTGCAAGGAAATACTACAGGAAATCCTGAGGTCGGAGAAGCCTCCTAGAGCTGACTACCGTGAGATGGCTGAGCTTACACTGATCGTCCTTGGAGACACGCCTCCCCGCGGAATCCACTGGAGTCGTCCTGAAGCCATTCATCAGGGCCCGGTGGATGGCCAGAAAACCTGTATTCTATGAAGAGTTTATGTTTGCTGAGCGCTGGAGTACGATGAAGAAACTGTTGTGAAGCTGGAACGCCTCAACCTCTTCCTAGGACTGTTCTATACACCCATGTGGATGTCATCTACACTTGCTGCAGATGCTCCTGCAAATGATCTGCAGTTTCATGAAGGACATGATGAAGTTCAGAGAACAGATCCAGAGATTGCTCAGGCAAATGCTACAAAAAACTTGAAAACCACAAGTGGTACCTGACACAGGAGGTTGGGGCCGTTCGCTCTCTTCGGGAGCAGGGTCAGTGACAAAGAGAAGCAGGACATTGCTGCCAAGCTGCACGCCACTGAGAAGCCAGATAGCTTCAGACGAGGGAAACCTATGTTCCCTCAGGTTACAGCCAAGACGACTCTGGCTGATCTAGTTGGTCCCGAGAGTCATCTTCTGCTGACACCCTTGGCATTGGTATGACTGGCTTCTGCAAAACCCGTGGCGACATGGCCAAGGAGTGATGACTACAGCAAGGCCCTGGAATAGTCAGCAATGTAAAAGTAGTGAAGACATTGCTGAGCGGGGAGTCAAAAATGATGACTGATTTCGCAAACATCATTTCCAAAAGATTCTCAGCAAAAACAGTACCTTCTTCAAACTGTGGAAATACAACCGTGAGCGATTTGATAGCTCAAGAAGCAAACTCTGAAAAAAGACTGTGAAGTGTCCTTCTGACATAGACAATAGAGTTTTCTGCCACTTGAAAATAGTTTTTAGAGTCTGTCACACATTTTTTTTATGTCAAGATTGTAATATTTATGAAATTTATATGAAATTTCAGAAATTTGCTTTTTTTCTGGATATGATGTGTCTTTTTTTCTTGAATGTTACTTTGGGTTGTTTTTTCAGAAATAATATTAAAAATGCTTTTAATTTGATACCCAATTTGTTGTTCTATCCCAATTGTAACAAAAGTCTCAGGTGAAAAAAAGTCTGGCGGAAGGCAAAATTAGGCGCTTTTCTACTGTCGCGGGCTTAATATCTTGAGGTCCAATGGAGCAAAAGTTCCTGACATTTTAGCTCAAAATGGTTGTGATTTTCGGCTTTTCCAGGTCAAAAAGCATGGGAAACCTTGCAGGGGGATATAAAAATAGGAAAAAATTGTTTTCTGAACAGGCCTACCCCCACCACCATCATGACCACCATCACCCACCACCACCACCATTCAGCACCACCACCACCACCACCACCACTACCACCACCATCACCCTCACCACCACCACCACCCACCTGCACCTTCACCACCACCACCATCATCACCACCATCACCACCACCACAATCATCACCACCATCACCACTACCAACACCAACATCATCACCAACACCAACATCATCATCACCACCACCACCACCACCCACCTGCAGTTGCTCCTGAGGCACCATCGCGTCCGTCTGCGTGATAACCTCGCCGCAGTCTTCAGGGGCCCACGACACCCCGTATCGAGGTCCTGGCTCACGTGGTCTATGGACTTCCCGTAGCGCTCTAAGTAGTCCTTCATACCTGGGGGCAAAGTATACAAAGAACTATTGGTATAATGTCTATTGGTACTCTGCCTGGGGGATGACATAAGCACGTCTTATTACCTAAACATATACGGCGTTTTGAGTGCGTGCGTGCGTGCGTGCGTGCGTGTGTGCGTGCGTGCGTGCGTGCGTGCGTGCGTGCGTGCGTGCGTGCGTGCGTGCGTGCGTGCGTGCGTGCGTGCGTGCGTGCGTGCGTGCGTGCGTGCGTGGTGCGTGCGTGCGTGCCGTGGTGCTGCGTGCGGCGTGCGTGCGTGCGTGGTGCGTGCGTGCGTGCGTGCGTGCGTGCGTGCGTGCGTGCGTGCGTGCGTGCGTGCGTGCGTGCGTGCGTGCGTGCGTGCGTGCGTGAGTGAGTGAGTGAGTGAGTGCGTGAGTGAGTGAGTGAGTGAGTGAGTGAGTGAGTGAGTGAGTGAGTGAGTGAGTGAGTGAGTGAGCGAGCCAGCGAGCGAGCGAGCAGCGACGAGCGAGCGAGCGAGAGAGAGAGAGAGAGAAGAGAGAGAGAGAGAGAGAGAGAGAGAGAGAGAGAGAGAGAGAGAGAGAATGAGTGAGGAGAGAGAGAGAGAGAGAGAGAGAGAGAGAGAGAGAGAGAGAGAGAGAGAGAGAGAGAGAGAGAGAGAGAGAGAGAAGAGAGAGAGAGAGAGGAGAGAGAGAGAGAGAGAGAGAGAGATTTTAAAACATAAGAACATAAGGAAGTTACAAGAAGCCGGGCGACCTCTACACGTGGTAGTTCCTGTTACCTACTTACGTTCTTACTACTACTACTACTACTACTACTACTACTACTTCTTCTACTATTACTATTACTATTACTATTACTATTACTATTACTACTACTACTACTACTACTACTACTACTACTACTACTACTACTATTACTAGTACTAGTACTAGTACTAGTACTAGTACTATTACTATTACTATTACTATTACTATTACTACTATTATTGATACTATTACTATTACTATTACTATTACTACTACAACTACAACTACAACTACAACTACAACTACAACTACAACTACAACTATAACTATAACTATAACTATAACTATTATACTACTACTACTACTACTACTACTACTACTACTACTACTACTACTGCTATTACTATTACTATTACTACTACTACTACTACTACTATTACTACTACTACTACTACTACTACTATTACTACTACTACTACTACGTTACTACCGACATCCACCTTTCATCCCCATTGCTTTGCCTCTTATCTTATTTATTCTAGATTTCATTTTATCTATTTTTATTTATAATTATATATATATCAAGTATAGACGTCCAGCCTCTGGCGCCCCTGCTTTTGGCTCAGTTCTTGCGGCTGGAACGTGACAGCGAGTCACGTTCCAGCCAATTAACTCATTACGTGAATTACTCATTAAGGGCTTGTTCTATGCAAAAAGTTTGGTGCACAGACCCCCTTTGATTTTGACAGCACTACTTCGATGTCGAATATCAGCTCTATTCGACAATAATTAGGAGTAGTTTACGCTAATTACTCATTAAGGGCTTGTTTTACGCAAAACAATTCTTCCGACGACCTCCATTGATTTTGACAGCACTACTTGCATGTCAAATTTCAGCTCAATCCGACAATATTTAGGAGTAGTTATACACTTTTTGGCGGAAACTTGGTTCCACGGGTCTTATGGTAAGCGACAGCGAGCTTCGCTCGCTCTCAATAATCTATTTCATCCCATTTTTGCTACATCATAGGGACTGGCCAAGAGCAGGAAAAAAAACCTCAATAAATAGCTAGTTATATTGACAGTCCCCGTAGAGACCAGATAGAAAGCTACGTTGGGCTATTTTGGGCTACGAGGCGTCTTGACACGAGTTTTGAGACCCAGAACGTAATTTCCATTGTAATTTGAACACCATTAACGATTTTTTGTGAATATAAGCAATATTTTATAGATATGACCTGTTTAGTTACCTTGTCCACTAACTAATTTGGTATATTATGCTACTTTTTGTATTTTCATGGCTAACAACAGACGATTTTTTATAGCAAAGGATTTGGGCGTGAAGGGGTTAAGTTGTAGGAAGGCGGAAAATGGATTCAAGCAGATACAGAG
>JACEEZ010002318.1:0-13499 GCA_016584305.1 Chionoecetes opilio
AATTTTTTTTTAGTTTGAAATCAAAACTCTTAAACAAGGAGTAATTTTTTAATCTTTTTTTTTTGATGCGCCAACCAATAAACGTTTTAACAAATAGGATAGGCTCCCAAAAAATCATCAAAAGTCCTATATGTAATAATTAACCTAACCAACTTAACCAACAAGTATACTAACCTAAACTAACCTTTAACCACAAAAGTATACTAACCTAACCTAACTTACCAAAAGTATACAACCACCTAACTTAACCACAAGTATTACCAAGCGAACCTAACTAACCTTAACCACAAAGTATACTAACCTAACCTAACCAAAACTATACCTAACCTTAACCACAAAGTAACCTAACCTAACCTAACCTTAACCAACAAAGTATACCTAACCTAACCTAACCTTAACCACAAAGTATACCTAACCTAACCTAACCTTAACCCAATAGTAATAACCTAACCCAAAGTATACCTAACCTTAACCACAAAGTATTCCTAACCTAACCTAACCTAACTGGACTTAGAATTTTTGAGGCACCTCATATTTCATAGCGGCCGTGTGGGTTAACAAGGCTGAGCGCACGCTGGAACCTTACAGATGTGAAGTACAATAAGCATACAATACAGTGCGGTAGTTCATTTCAGTCAAAGCCGGAAGGAGGAGCTCCAAAGTATTTCCCAAGCACCTATTGTAGGCCAAGAAAAATAGTCGGTGTCTCTGAAAACGACCGCGAAACTCTCGTCCATTATAACCCTATCTCCATTAGAAAAAGAACCTATTGTAGGCCAGGAAAAAAATAGTCGGTGTCTTTGAAAACGACCGCGAAGTCCTCGTCCATTATAACGGCAGTCCTTGACGTATCTCTTCGCCGATCATCTCGGCATGGAAAATTCCCCTCGCAGGACATAGGACATTTTTCCTTGCTTGAAAGAGCTGGCCAAGGATGAAAGTCTTGTCCTGAAAAATATTATTTTTCTCGTCGATAGAGCGAAGACAATGTCAATGCTTGTGTCTTTTGAACGGAACGTTGCATATCTGGTACAATTATTCTTATAGATTAATTCATTCGTTGTAGTCTTCAGCAATTATCATAGAAATATTAATCTTGTGTTTTTTGATATTTTTATACCTTTCTGATGACTCTTAGTAGTGATATTTCATGAAATCCAAATTGGACTCTTGCTAAATGTAGCGCTCAGCGCTTCGTCCTAAGCCGCCGTCTTAGGACGCGTCTTAGACTTTCCTCGAACCTTAGGACGAATCCTAGGACGAATCCTAAAACTTTATAAATATGGGCCCAGGAGGCAGAGACAGACGATGCAGGTAAACCGGAGTGTTGGGTGGCCTAGGCGGAGGTGGATGATGGGAGTGAAATGCTGCACAGTTGTTCATAAGGTTGTAAATTTAGCAATATGACAAGTTCAGTTTGTATTTAATGCCGAGTAGCTCTTTGCATCATGTGCACAACTTGGAAACATTTTCAGGACTTTGTGTAATTATATTTGCAACATTATAGATTTTGCTTCATTTCAAAAAAAAAATTGCAACATTTTGTAACTTGCCTGCTTGACTTGCTTCCCTCACTCTAAAACCATGAACTCCCAGAGGCTCCAAGTTTTTTGTTGTCGAGGAAGGGGCTGGTTAGGATGGGGAATGTATCTGAAAAACTGGTGATTGCAGACAGAAGTGAAGGTAAAGAGCATAATTATGATTTCATGAAACACCATAGGAAAATAACTAAATTCATTGATAAAATGCATCATGGGCTGATAATAATAGATTACCATGATGATTCCTCTTCTTGCCAATGGGAATGAACAGCCTGAGCACAAGACAGATAGATTACAGTAAATGTCTCTTAGCCACCCTCTGGAGATGTAGTTGTTGTTGTAAACTTTTGACAGAGGACATAGAAGGAAGTTGTCTGGAAGTCCATAACACAAGGCTTGACATAGCCTATTTGAACATTTAGCAATCAATCGTGTCTTCAGTCTCATTATATGGTGTTTTTAAGTAAAAAATAAAATAAACAATAAATAAAAATGTAATCATAACATATTTCATATTTATATAATCATACAACATATTTCAGTTTAAGTAATTATGAATAACTACAAAAAATTGCCTTACTATGTTGTGATAAGTACTTTCATCTGTAGCAGTTCCACAGTATGGTTCAAATTTTCAAGATTTTACAAGGCATCATTAACAGAATGCAATACAAGCATATAATTTATCATTGATTCTGTCTTTGTTCAAGCTCTAGAAAACTTTTGCCACTGAGTACCAAAGGAAGCCTTTTAACCAAGACAGATGAACAGATGATGGACGTAGAGCCAGGGCCGTATTATCCATTAGGCTGACTAGGCTGAAGCCTAGGGGCCCTCCAATTTTTTTTTTAGCTGAGGCACTAAGAAAAAATTGTGAATATAATTCTTAATTAGACCCTCAAAATGGATATAGAGCTATGTACTGCGGTCTAGTACCTACCGTACCAAGCAGGGTCAGTCGTCAGCCGTAGGGGGTGAAAGATTCAAGTGCCAGAGGGGGCCTGAAATATGTACCTGAAAGCCTAGGGGCCCGGCCATGGGTTAATATGGCCCTGCGTAGAGCTATGGAGATATTCAACCGTGTGAAATGCATAATTACCTTCTTCAGCAGTGAAAGCCTCTTCATATTTTACCAGAATTTAAAAGAGAAAATACTGTGCCAGTTTCAATGAAAAATTTCTCTGTGTTTCTTCGTGAATCACATTCTTGTGTTTATCAAAGTTCATCTGTGTTTGTTCATCGATACCTTCATTTACATTCCCATAAACAGTCCTGGATCACACACCAAACACCTGGTTTCCATTCATCTCTGCCTCTAAGATCATGTGAATTTCATCCACAACCCTACAGTGAATTTACTTTGTGTTTGATTATTTAGTTCTGGGGTTTATCATCTTGTTCTTTGGAAAAATATATGGCATAAATCATAAGCAGCAGCTCTGCCAACAATGACAAATACACAACAAAGACATGCTGTATTCTGGACTCTTGATGAATTTTAAAGATTTTTTCTTGATGATTTTGAGATCTAAATTGAATACATCTTCAAGAAATATGGACATATAACCTATACTAGGAATTAGCAGTGTTTCTGTTATATACAAAGCAGGCAGAAGTTGTGTTACTGTCATGTCTATTCGACTGTTATATCCAACCAAGCATCATTTGATGGTCATTGTGGTGTGACTCGCCAGTCATTCAATGCTGAAACACAACATTGGTTTGCAGAAGGTTGTGTGCACTTTTGGTTTGCTAATCATGGCACCAGCAAAAACAGTAGTGGATCAATTAACAAAATTTATTTTCCCATTGGATCAATTTCAATATATACCATATTTTTGTATCCATTCCATATCTATATCCATGGAGGCTGAGTAGGTCCATGGAGACTGAGGTGAGCTGTAGGATGGGAGGAGGTAGGGTTTTGGGAGCACTGAGGGGAGTTTGAAGTAAGAGGGGTCTGTCTATGGAAGCAAAGATGGTCATGTTTGAGGGAATTTTAGCTTTAACTGTTTTGTATGGGAGCGAGGCGTGGGCACTGAATACTAAGGCAAGGGAAAGTATAGAGGAGCTGAAGAACAGTATCAGGGGTAAGACAGTTTGATTGGAGTGAGGAACGACAGGGTTAGAGATGAGCAAAAACCAGCGTAGCTTACTGGAAAGAGCAGACCAGGGATTGCAGAAGTGGTATGGTGACGGTCATATAGAAAGAACGGATAAGGAAAGAGTGAATTAAGAAAATATATAGATCACATGTTCAAGGTCAAAGAGGGAGGGGAAAACCAAGAAAGGGATGGAGAGGTGGGGACAAGGGGGCACTGTGTCACAGGGGCCTAAACATCCAGGAGTGGAAAAGGCTTTTATCCGTGTGCGTACGATCCCTGTTCGCTTATGGGTATCTTTTATGGACAATTGCTGGCGGTTACTGTCCTCCTTGAGTTAAGGGTTGGGGTGTTTGATGTGTGAGGTCCCAGTACGTATTACCCAAATTTCGGTCATCATGAGATACAAGTTCTTTCCAGCAGGGTAATGGCTGGCGATCGCGAGTCCAGCTCGCTTGGGGAAGACTATGGAGGAATGACACACACGCACACACACTTTGGTACAGTAATTTTCTCAGGTATGATTGTTTAAGATTAGATTAGCACAATTTTTTCAAAATATACTGATTGTTAGCTTCATAATTTTTTATGATCATTATTATTGTTATTACTTATTATTATTAAAATAATTACAATTGTCATTATTGTCATTATTATTGGTATCACATACAGTAAACCTTCACTATAACGAACCAATTGGGGGAAGGCGGTGACGTTATATACGAAAGTTTGTTATATCCGAGGGATCCAAACTTATCGCATAGTATTACTATAAAAAAAATTGTTAGTTATATGAGGTGAAAGTTTGCTATTTCCGACCATTTCCGTGTATAATGAACTTTGTTTGTTACATTAGATGAAAGTTTGTATACTTACGTATATGCAGCCATCACAAATACTAAACGCATGTAGGGAAATTAAAACTATATAAAATTAAAATACGTGGTGAGGCACGGGAGGATGTGAGAGGAGGTGTTTATGCTCGGGCCGACAAAGGCAGATTGATCGGCACGCAACCGCGCACCGCCTGCTCGACTTTGTTTTCATTGCCACTGTCCGACCTGCGTGTACACTGTACATGTTCGGCTGGCCCACCAGCGAACCAAATCCCGCGTTTACTGTATTTATTCAGTAAATCCATATATTCATATGTCAGCCAAGGAGTTGTGACCTCAAAATCCCATCAGTAGCTGAGGGTGGCAGTTCTTACTTCCCTACATAGGTGTGTGGAGTGTGTGTGTGTGTGTTTTTTTTTTATTTTTTTTTATAACATTTTGGCCTATAGTGCCTGTAGGCAGTGACCTCCAGGGGAGGGATGGTAGGCCCTGGAGGCTCACTTGAGGGCTGTGATGGTTGGCTCTCGCCCGTGGTGGCGCAGGCAGGATTTTTATAGTGATGCCTGTAATTAGAGGCTCATGCTGCCCCCCTGTGTCCTCCGATGCACTCACAATTGAAGGTAGAGTTATGGGCAGCATGTGGGTGTTCTTAGGCCACTCGATGGTCCAGAAATGTTTTAAGTGGATTTATGGGTCTCACTCGGGATCGAACTTGGGTCTTCGAGAACGCCACCCGGTGACGCTAACCACTGTGCTATCGCCTCCCTACATTTTTTTCCTTGTAAGAAATCAGAATACACTTACAGTCGGTAAAGAAAAAATTGTTATAGGTTCTAGTGATATGACCGCTTCACCTGCCTGTGTACACACAACCCTCGTTTTCCCGGACTAATAGGGGGGAGCACTGGTCCGGGAACCGCAAACGTCCGGGAATAGCAACAGTCCGAGGCCATTACCCACCCCCAGACGTTTATCCTACTCTAGTATTTACTGTCCGGCAACCGCCAATATCAACTACTCCGCCGCGGACTTTTACGTCACTGTTGTTGTTTTTAGGGCTGCGAGGATCCCTTGGGGAACACTATGAGCCCTGGTGATGTCTTATGATGCTATCACAGGTGCTGTAGTTGACCTGTCTTCCTCAGGAAGGCACAGGTGAGGCGGATGACAGCGTGTTGCCGGGAGGGGTGGACGCCAACCGCCGCCAGCAGGGTGGGCAGGTCAAAGGTGGTGACGTTCAGGATGAGGAGTTAAAAGCGTAGTACTACATGGTGGGAGTGGAAGCGCGGACACTGCAGCAGAAAGTAAAATAGTCTCAGAGACGTTCCTGCACCAGGGGCAGTGGGGGTCAGGGGACTGACGGAGGCAGTGCAGGTGAACCGTGAGTGTCGTGTGCCCAAATGTAAACAATACGACCGCTGAGCATGCTGCCACCTGGCGGGAGGCCAGCCGCCGCCAGCAGGGTGGGCAGGTCAAAGGTGGCGACGTTCAGGGTGAGGAGTTGAGGGCGTAGTACTACATGGTGGGAGTGGAAGCGCGGACACTGCAGCAGAAAGTGTAAAATAGTCTCAGATACGTTCCTGCACCAGGGGCAGTGGGGGTCAGGGGACTGACGGAGGCTGTGCAGGTGAACCGTGAGTGTCTTGTGCTCAAATGTAAACAATACGACCGCTGAGCATGCTGCCACCTGGCGGGAGGCACGGACACTGACCAGGGGTGACAGGAGATGCTCGGACCGCCGGACAACGTCGATTTACGGACTGGACCAAGCATTTGTCTGGGACTCTGACATATCCCCGGACCTCGGATTTTGACCGGCAAATCCGATAAACGGGAACTGAAGGTCCGGGAAAACGAGGGTTGTGTGTACATTGATTTGGTCGTGCTTGTGCTTCACGTAATGCCTTTGACAAGCATATCTGAACACTACCAAAACTATTGTTTCAGTAGTAAAAATAAGAAATAATGCCTGAAAAGGGAATCAACTGATAGCTGACAAATTTACCATCCAGCGGCTAGCGAGAACTCTGAAGGGTTTATTATACTGCCAGGCGAAACATAATTCTAGGTGAAAAAAACTCCACGAAAAAAATTCCTAGGTGCGCCACATGTATGTGTGTGTCTATCATATTCACCCATGGTCTTGTCCACACGAGACGGACTCGCGATCGTCAGTTTCACCCTCCCGGAGCGAGCTTGGAGCTCATTATTACCAATCTTTGGGTAATGGTAGGACCTCTCACACCACACACACTCATCCCCTTGCTCAAGGGGGATAGTAACCGCCCGTATTTGTCAGTGAAAAATCCCCGGGAGCAGTGACGATTCGAACCAGCTACCACAGAATGGAAAGCCTTCCACTTTACCATTGTGGTGTGTGTTTGCGTATAAATCCTTGCCTTGAAGAACCGGAAATGGTACGTACCACACTGAAACGTGGTAAACAGGTGTACGGTTAAAAAGAAAAAGAAAAATTATTATTATTATTTTCATTATTATCATTACTATCTTTGCTATTCATTATTGTACTAGCGATAACAGTAGTGCAATTTTATGAACTCTGTCATTTTTCCAGGTTTCGTGTTCAGATGATCATATTTGCTTCTTCACTCTGCCGCACACTTATAGCAGCTATTTGTATTTATTTGTCTCATTGTAGGTGTTAACGTCATGTGATTATTGTACAGCATAAAAAATGTTGATGATTCTTAGGTATTTGTATTAATTATGTAAGCTCTACAGCATATGAGTAATGGGTACAGTAACTTTATCGTGGTTTGGTATTTAGTAACTTTTCTGTCGTGAAGTTACAGGTACCTGGTATGGTTCACTACTTCCTACCATTGGTGTGAGTTTACCTTCCCCTGTGGTGGTGGTGGTCAAAGGTGTGAGGGTCCTTGCTTGTGATGGATGGCAGATACATGGTGGAATGTTTATGGCAGCCACCTCACATGATCAGAGAGAGAGAGAGAGAGAGAGAGAGAGAGAGAGAGAGAGAGAGAGAGAGAGAAAGAGAAAGAGAAAGGGGGGGTGGGGAATGAATAACACCTTATTTTTAATCTTTAATATATTTAATAATTAAGTACCTATCAAAATTTACAGCAAAATTATTTAAGGATGTTGAAAATAAGTACAACATTTGCAAGAGGTTTGACAAGCTTTAATGAATCAACAATAAACACTTGATGTAAGTTCCACAATGGTTATGCACCATATGAATTGTGCAAAACTAGATAAGAATTATACAATATCAAATCAAATATATCACTACTAATCAAATAGAATTAAGGACACACACACACACACACACACACACACACACACACACACACACACACACACACACATCACTTTTCCTCCTCGTGATCCTCCTCATGAGTGAAATGATGACTGAATAGAAATATATAGAGTAATGAGTCATGCAGAATGCAATGAAATGATATGCATTGATAAACTTACTCAGGTTGAACTTCATCTGCTGGAGAAAAAGGTTGAGAAATGTTTTTATTAGCTGCATCAGGTGTGCTACTTGACTTTAACTCAAGAATATATGAACACATATAATGTCTTGCCTAATTTTTATTTAGTGTATTGAGTTTTATTATTCTATATTATATTCATTGAATCAACTAACTCATGCAGAGATATGTAATTGTATTGGAAAATTCCAAAAGCATTTCTGTCATTTAATTGAAAATACTTGGTCAACAGAGAAAAAATATGCTTTAAGTTTTGAGCTTCATCCTTCACAAAATTATAAGGTCAATTGATTAATATGTAGAACTGTTGATATGCTGAAAAGTAATCAGAATTATGTACTGCATATAATATTAGGTATCTGGCATCACAAAGGTTACCCAGTCATCTCTGCAAATATTTGTTTTAAAGTCAAATATTATCCTAACCATTCTCTGTGATGGATCAATGACAATGCAGAAACCAATCATATTTAATGTGATCATAAATTACATGCTATTTTTGGCATATTTCCCCTTCTCAGAGCAGCAGATGCCAGACTCGGTTCAGCCAATAGCATGCCAGCATTCCTCCTGCCATAAATACATTCCATGCCCTGCCGGTCACCATATTGAGCTGGTTTTACCCATATGCCATGCTGCATATTTGCCAATCCTACCAGTTTTATTGAACATTCACTGTTTCTTCTTCTATAATGTCTCCTACTGCCATTGCTTGGATAGATTAAGTGTTCAAGATTACCAGGAAATGTAAGAGCATTATTAAAGTATGGAAATCAGATGTAGTTAAGATGAAGAGAGATAGTTGTGAAACATGTATTGGCTACAACATGAACAAACAAGTGGAAGATCTTGGTTAGGCCAACCCAATAATGCAGGTTGCCCCCTGTGGGAAACTTGTGTATCTTTAAAAAAAAAAATGATATAATAGTATTTAAGGCATCAAGTTATGCTAACGCTGCTATGGGAACTGAATATACAGAAATTAATATCACCTGTAATGGTTAAAACAAAAACAAAAAATCACAAAAGGGGAATATCCATAGAATTATCCTGAATTCTTATAACAAATTATATCAGCATAGGTATTTAATTTATCAAAAAACAAATCATTACATAAAAACTAACATTAAGTAGGGTCATAAAACTCACCTTTACATTCTGGCAGGTCAGTGAGGGTCCAGTTCCCTTCCTGGCAGGTGATGTCAAGGGTTTTGTTGCCGCCAGGGAAGTGTGTTTCACAGGTGTAGGTGACCACTGCCCCCCACACATATCCTTCACTGGGCTGCACCTCCATGTACTCCCCTGGGGGTGGTGGGAGCCCCCTGCACACTGTAGGGAATTGGTAAATGAGAGATGAGAGTTTAAGAAAGAGAAGGTAATGAAGGAGGAAGGGGTTGAAGTGTAATAGGAAGGAGAGGTCTGTGTGTCTGTCTACACCTCTTACCATAATCCTGCAGGCATTTCCTCCTGGAGTAAATGTGATAGAAAGTAGGATTTTACGTACCGTTGAGGCATTGGAAGTCGGGGTCTTGCAGTGTCCAGTGGGTGCCGTTGAAGTGGGCGGTTGTGGTGTTGGTGCCGGAGGGGGACAGGTGATCAGGGGGGCAGGAGTATGTCACCACCTCGCCCTCCCAGTAGTAAGGGGCCGACGAGTTATCCATCAGGCTGCCGGGGGGTGGCTGGGGGCCCTCGTGGGTCACTGCAAAAGGGAAGTGTTAATTGAAGAAAAAAATGGCAAACTATTTGAGTTGGATTAGTGTTGTGGACGAGATTTTTTTCTCCGACAGCTCTCTGTTTGGCAAGCAGGTTGTACGCATGTACTACAATGCTGCTCAGTGTGTTTTTCTTTTCTTTTAGATTTTATCAATTATTTTATTTATTCTTACAATGCAGCAGCCTGGTTAGTTTCTCATAGTCTCTTAATCGAGTATGTTTTTTATGAATAGCTTTCCCTGGACTCAGGAGAAACTCACGTAATCTGCACAGGAGTATGTCAGGATTCACAGACGTCCAACTGAGGGTGTCGCCTTCGCAGGTGATGTTGATGGAGGCGTTGAGGTTGGCGTACAGGCGGTCGTCGGGGCATGCTAGCTCCACCTGGGAGAATAAAAACGGAGACATAAGTGAAACAACCAGGGTAAAGTTGTTATGGAAAGCCTCATGTTATTATTTCTGAAGTCTAAAATCTTACCAGTCTGAAAAGTTGTAACTGTAATCAAGGCATATTTAGCATCGCATTTGTCAGCTCCCTCGCAGCCCATTGTGATAGTTTTGTGTGTTCTCAGTATTATTGTGGCCTCAGAGGTTAGTCAAGATGGTACAACATTAGTGAAAACAATAATGAAAGTGCAGAATCTACCTCTACAAGAAAGCTGAACAAAAAATATTTATAATTGAGGATAAGGTGGACAGCATGGAGCCATAGACTGTCATGTATTTCTTATTAACGTTGACATTGCCGCTGGAACCCACCTGTGTGTCGACTATCCTGCTGCCATCCCAGGTGTGGGTGCCAGGTGGAGGCGGCAGGGGCGGGTCACTCCTGCACGCTGAGGGAAGGAAAAGACTTGACAAAGGTGTTCACATTATTATATGATCTTGATATCATATGTCTTAGTTTTTGGCACATTTTTACTCCGGGACCATAATCCATTTGGTGGTCAAAACTGATATTCTGACGCGTATTTATGTGCTTCACACGAAAATGAATTCTAGGTAGTGCATTTATAAAAGATCGCTGACGTTGAGACAGCTAGCTTGGCCTCAAAACCCTCCTTTTGGCACCTGGTCCACAACAAACTGTACAGTTTCATGACACCACGGGCCACACACCTCCGTGTACTGTAATTTTTTTTCTTTCTACAGCACAAAGGACTAACCAAGGACAAAATATAGCCTGCTTGGTTACCAGTCCCTATAAAGAAGACTGTAAGAGAATATAGAAAGGGGGGTGAGCCAATTTAGTTCGGGAGGTGTCTTGTGACTCCTCTGGAAAAAAAATTGTCGTAAGAAGGTGGTAGAATAGAAGCAGAAAGAATGTTCAAGTGTTTACCAGTGAAGGGCATGGAAGAGTAAAGAAACTTGTTAACTCTTGCATTGGAAGATTGACAGAATAGGGATGAGAATCAGTAGAAAGCCTTGTCTTGCGAGGCCGCGGAGGGGGGGTGAGGCATGGAGTTCTAAGCAGGTTCAGAAGAGCAGTGAGCACGAAAATAACGATAGAAGATAGCAAGAGAAGCAACATAACGGCGATTATTTAAAGATTGAAGACAGTCAGTCTAAGAAGGGGAGTTGATAAGACGAAAAGCTTTGGATTTTTGAGAAGACGACGCGGCGGCTGAGATGTAAGCAAAACAAAGATCAAGATGACTATTTTAACCCTCTAAATATTTTCACACTGGGACGTATCCTATATCGTCATAGTCAGAAAAGTGTGCAGATTCAGGAAGCGTGCTTAGAAATTTAATGTGATCATTAGTAGCCGAGCAATGAGGTGATGAAGCCAAATAAGTGGGAGAAAATGTTTATGCACTGTTTTATTTCACCCTTGTTTTCGTATACTTGTACGTACATTACTATTATAAATGTATACTAATGCGATGCAAAATTTCCTCAGGAAGCCAATAGTGGTCTCAGTGTTTCTTAATATCCAATGGTATTGTCAGCAAATCGGGTAAGAGTGAGGTGTGTGAAGTTGTTGATTTTGGATCAAGTCACCATTCCAGTCTTTAACTCCAGCTGTTCTGCTGTAAACAATGTTCGAATGCATATAAAGCAATATATACAGCTGTGACGATTATATTATCCTTAATTACACGCCGCAACCTCCCTTATTTAATTCAAACTTTTATTATAAGACATTAAAATAAGAAAGTGTAATTGATTTTGTCGAAAGCACACTGTTGTCATTCTTTTATTGAAGCAGAAACCACCGCCAAGTCAGCCGAACGCGACAGTGCCCATACAAATATTTCTCTTGTCCAGCAAGAAATCTCTTGCCGGTCGGGCAAGGAGGGATGATTGAACAGCAAGCGAAATTTGAGCAAGCGAATTTTTTTCTCTTGCCAGCTAAATTTCTCTTCCTCCCCCGCAGAAAACGCCATATCTATACAAAAATATTGAGGTGCCACAAATGTAAGAGAAAAAAATAATTATTTCTTTCTTAATTTTCTTAAAAATTATTAATTCTTAATTAAGAAAAAAAGTGAACATACCGTTGAGGCATTGGAAGTCGGGGTCTTGCAGTGTCCAGTGGGTGCCGTTGAAGTGGGCGGTTGTAGTGTTAGTGCCGGAGGGAGACAGGTGATCAGTTGGGCAGGAGTATGTCACCACCTCGCCCTCCCAGTAGTAAGGGGCCGACGAGTTATCCATCAGGCTGCCGGGGGGTGGCTGGGGGCCCTCGTGGGTCACTGCAAAAGGAAAGTGGAACAACACAGCGGAACTACCACGTGTAGGTCTCACGGCCTCTTGTAGCTTCCTTATTTTCTGAAGTGTTGAGTAAAGAAAAATAATGGCAACCTATTTGATTCGTTTTGGATCAGTGTTGTACTCGTTTTTTTCCCTCCCTTCAGCTCGTGGTTTGGCAAACAGGTTGTCCGCATGTACAATAATGCTTAGTGTGTTTGAATTTTTCTATTACCATTTATTTATTGTTATTATTATTTTCTTTTTCCAATGCAGCAGCCTGGATAAGGTTTATCATAGTCTCTCTTGATCGAGTATGTTTTTTATGACTAGCTTTCCCTGGACTCAGGAGAAACTCACGTAATCTGCACAGGAGTATGTCTGGATTCACTATTGTCCAACTGAGGGTGTCGCCTTCGCAGGTGATGTTGATGGAGGCGTTGAGGTTGGCAAACAGGCGGTCGTCGGGGCATGCTAGCTCCACCTGGGAGAATAAAAACGGAGACATAAGTGAAACAACCAGGGTAAAGAAGTTGTTATGGAAAGCCATACGTTATTATTTCAGTAAATTTTCATCACTGGGCACTACTGATTTGGAGGACAAAACTTATTTTCCTGAATAGTTTTGATGTGTTTTTAATTAATCTGGTGCGCGTTTTTGGCGGAAATCAATGTTTGTTTTTAGTTGTGAGTATTGTGGCCCCGCAAACATCCCGCTCCGTTTCGCACTGCTGTAATATTGATAAGTTCATGTTTTTCTTGATATCATCTGTTACTCAATCATACCCCACGTCTAACCTTACTTGATTTTACCCAACCTAATCCTTTCTTGCTGGAATAACTAGTTTTTTAAACAGGAGGGAGAGTTTACGCAATATAAATATATTGATTTCTGCCAAAAACGAGTACCAATCTTCAAAAACACATCTACTATTTTAGCAGAAAACAATAGTGTCGCGTGCGAAAATAGTTGTGCCCAATTAGAGAGAACTGCAACTCCGAAATGCCAGTGGTCGCTGGCAAAAATTTAACAGTCACAATTTGTGAAAAGTTGGTCAACTTTGAAGAAAAATATGGGCTATATCTGCCTTAAATACAAAGTATAATTTTAAGACGATTTTCTTCTATATGTAGATA
>JACEEZ010002319.1:0-16458 GCA_016584305.1 Chionoecetes opilio
GCGCGTCGCCTCCCCACCCACGACGCCACTCTGGGGCACCACGCGCGATTTCCCCTACAGGTTTTTCCCATACAAGCGCTCTCAAAAAGAAACATAATTGCCCCCCCCCAGGCCCTTTGTGGGTGCCCCCCTTGGCCCCTCCACGCCGGATTCTCTTACAATAACCCGAGGGAAGGGATCTTTTCAGGATAGCGTGCCAATGCCCATAAGCCGAAGTTGGGCTGAGGGGACTATGCAGGTAAAGGCCTCGTTTCGTTCACGGTGAATCGCGATTTACACGAAATCACCCCAGCGATACCCCATGTTTCTGCGAAGACATTATAAAAAAGGCTTGATTCGTCTTTTTAAAGTCACATTTAGGTCCATGTCTCAAACCATGAGTAAACAGGGACACAAGCGATTGAAGACCCGGATCTTTGTCCTTCTGCACAGGTACCGACAATCCCAAATCCCCCGCTGAGCGAGCCATAACACCGTGGTATGCCATCCGCCGTAAGATTTCTTGACGTGACCCGCCGTCATTATGGACTCCCTCCAAGGTTGTAAAACTTTCCAAATCTCAATGGCCTCGCCACACGCATAAAACAACTGTTTGGTTCATCTAGAAGTCTCCAAACACCGGCCCTTGGTCTTGGCCGGGAGCCCAAGTCCCAAAGGCTTTGCCTCCTCGTGCAGTGCCTCGAGAGCCATCCCCAGGACCCCGCACTCGCAAAGTTTATGCTCATCGGAAAAAAACAAGATCAGGATCTTGGTGTTGCCGTCGGATGCTAAAAAAATCATTTTGATCTCAACCTTGCCCAAATACCCGTCCATAAAAGCTTTTTGAAAAGGATGGGGAGGGACGCCCCCTTCCCCTCACCCCTGTTTTCACGGGGAAGAATGGATCACCCCCCCCCCCAACTTATAGCACTCCGCCCCAAAATACGGCCCATTATAAAAACCAAGAGCCCCTTGCAGGAACCCTGGGAAGTCGCAGAAGCCCCAAAGGACTCAGAGCACTGGTAAATCCCTTCTTGAGATCAACAAGGCTGAAAGCATCCCCGTCGAAACTCATGCGGCGTTCCACCAGGAATATATATTAATTATATATATTATTATATATATATATATAAAATATATATATATATTATATATTATATATAAAATTTTAAAATATATATATATATTATATATATTTATTATTATATATATATATAATATAATTTATATATATAAAATATATATTATTTTTTCATCTTTTATATTTTTAGTGATTTTATATATTTATAATAATATATATTATATTATAATATATATATTTTATTTATATATTATATATATATATATATAATAATATAAATAAATATATATTATACATATTTATATATATAAAATGGATAAAACCAGCGCGGGTAGAAACTTTCTTGTTTGTTTTTTCAACGTTTCGGCAACAAAACCCATCAAGCTAAAATCGATACAAAATTTTTTTTTTTTTAAAAATGAAAATTAAAAATTAAAAATTTTTGCACATTTAAAATGCCAAACCAAAAAATAAATAAAAAAAGAGTAAAAATTAAAAAACATAATAAAAATAAAAACTACCCCATACCAATCAAAATCGCAGTGGGTGTGGGATTCCCACATGGTCAAAAAGCACAGGGGGGGGTTGAGGGCCCGTGGCAGAGAGACTTTTTGGGGGGTGGGTGAGGAGGTTTCCACTATCCACCGGGGGGAGTCTGGGAGCTTTTGTAATATTTTAAAAGTCGATTTGATATTGGGGGGCCTGAGGCTTGGGAAGATCCCAAAGGGCTGAAAAGGGGTTTGGACAGGGTTTGCCATCCTTTAGACGTCCCCGATGCTCCGCGACCCTAGTGGTGAGTGGCGTTTGGTCTGCCCAAATAAGCAGCTTTTAAGCTATGCTTAAAAATTTTTACACCATGGGGAAAACGCGGGATCGGATTCTCCCCTTTTGATTTTTAAAACAATGGGGCTAGCGATAAGGGGGCTTGAATACACTCTAAGCGAGACTTGTGGATAACTTGCCGAAGCGGGATTTTGAGCTTTGTTTCGGATGGAAAAAGTTTGTTACCTATGAAGGGAATTATAAAAAAAAACACGGTTTTATGGCGGTATAAAATTAGGGGGGGGGGGTGAGTGTAGTTTTTTTTAACTGTTTACCAAGTACGTTTTAATGAACTGCAGGGGATCCCATTTAGTTTAAGAGTGTGTCGCAATACTCTAATTCAAAAGTGAAAATTGGTGTAGAAGAGCAAATATTGTACCCCTAGTAACCAGCGTGAGGATCAAATTTTTCTTAAATTGGGGGGGAAAGTTGGAATTTTAAATTTTGTTGTTAGTCCTGTGATGTGGGTTTTTTTGTAAATGGTATGCTGAATGAATTACCCCATTTTGGGAAAGCAAATCTAAAAAAGGTAATTTATTATTGTGTTCATCTCAAAAATGAATTGAATATTGGGGTGTTTTTGGGAAATTTAGTAGCGTGAAAAAAGGGTACATGGTTTTGGGGATTTGAAAAATTTCAAAGGTATCATCGACATAGCGTCTGTAATGAGGGGTTTAATTCAGCTGGGCATTCACTTGCCAGGTCTCTCGTGGAATAAAGAAATGCATTTGCCAAAGGGGTTTGGGCCTAATGGGGGTTTCCCCTGGCAAGCCTCTATTGTTAAAACACATGTATTGAAAAATAAAAAAGAATCTTTAACAGCTAAGGGAAATAATTTATGGGAAAGACTTTTTTTTTAAACCATGTGTGTGTCATTGTTTTTGGGAAAATTTGTTTGGGCAAAATCTTAGTCTCGCTCAGAGGTATATTGTTTAAAAAAGGGGTTTTAATCGAGATGAAGGGGGACAAATTTTCAAAAATTTTGTACTATTTCTTTTGCAAATGAGAAAGAACCTAACTGTATATATTTGATGTAACTGGTGCTGTATTTTGGGGACAAGAAATTTGGTAGTTTGTAATTGAAGTCCCCCGGCCGCAAGATAGGGCGAAGTGGAAAGTTGGGTTTATTTTCTTTAGGGAGGCCCATAATACACCAGGTTAGAACGGGAATATAGATTAGAAAATTTAAAGGGTTTCATCTATTTTTATAATTTAGTTCCTGAGGGGAAAATTTTTAACTTCTTCATGTTTAAGGGTGTTGGAATAACATCGGAAACTTTGTAAATTTTTGGGGGGGCTCGTCTAGTAGTTGTTCATTTTCTTACATATTTAGTCTTTTCAAGGAGGACTAACCATTTCCCTTACGGGTTTAGCTATGACAAAGGATCGCTGCTCTGATGATTTTAAAGGGCGAAGCTCGGGTTTAAGGAAGTGTTCAAAGGGTTTCCCTTAGAGTCCCCAAATATATGTGTAATTTTTCAGCGTATTTTTTATATATTCAAAAGTTACCCTTTTTGTGGAAAAAAAAATTTTGACTAAGATATTTTTTTAAAAATTTTTCAAAGGGAGAAAATGGGGTAAAAAAATTGGGGTTTTACAGATAAACAAAATTTAGCCTTTTGAGAGTAAGGATTTTTTTTAATCAGAGATACGTATGAGGGTTGAATATACATTGTTTGCAGGGAAAAACCCTTGGATCACAAAAACCTAGGGGTTTCCCTAATTTTTGTGCTGGTGTATCTGACTCTAGGGAAAAGGAGTTTCTGTTGGTTCGTTCAATGAGACAGATAGGGATTAAATCAAAGAAATTCAGGTTACTTCAGTGAGGGGTTAAAAAAGGAATTTAGGGGGATCTTTTAGGTCTTAAACCCGAGGGTTTTAGTTTTTTTTTCCCGCCGTAAGAAAGATTTCTGGACTTTTGTTAATTGAAGAGTGAAGTTCCCCATAATAAAATTAAATTTTTAAAAAAGAAGGGGTTAAATTATGTGTGAAACATTATTTAGAAATTCCAGGTCGTTTGGTTTTTCGAAATTTGAAGTCCCGGCCTCAGCGGTCCCCCGTTTGTTTGGCGTTGATCTTCCCTGACGTCTTTTAAATCAAAATTGATTTCAAATCAAGACTTTTAAAATATTCACACAAGCTCCCAAAGACTCCACCCTGGATATGTAGAGCCTCCCACCCCCACCAAAACCGTTCTCTGCGCCAGGGGACCTCAACCCCGCTCTGTGCTTTTAACATGTGGGAATCCCACACTCCCCTGCGATGTTGATTGGATGTGAGTATTTTTATTTTTATTACTGTTTTATAATTTTACTCTTTTTTTTTAATTTTGGTTAGGCATTTTAAAAGTGCAAATAATTTTATAACTTGTATATTTTTTTTTAACAAAAAAAATTTTTTTTTATCCGATTTGGAGTGGCTTTGTATAGCCGAAACGTTTGAATAAACAATCAAGGTTTTTACCCCCGCTGGTTTTTATCTTCATTTTTAGATCAAGATTTTTCCCTTTTAAGAGAAAGTAGCCTCTATTATATATATATATATATACTATATATATATATTTTTTTTTTTATATAGTTATCTTTTTTTTTTTTTTTTTTAATATTTTTAGATTGGTTTATATTTTTTTATTGATTTATATATTATTAATTTTTTGAATTTTTTTATTTTGGATTTTTATATTTTTTATAATTTTTTTTCTTCGGTTTTTTATTTTTTTTATTTTATATGTATCTATATTTTTATATTTTTTTTTTTTATATTTTTATATTTCTTGCATGTCTCAAAACACTAAAACTGCAGTTTGACATTGGTAACGTAACCTGTCCTAACTGGGGGGGACACAGCCAACCAGCCAGATGCTCGTTCACTAACCTAACTGGACTTTGGGTTTAAATTTAAACCAACCTAATTTAACTTACTGACCAAGCTATTACTGAAATATTCAGTCCCTGAATGCAGAAAACTGAGTAAAAGTTCATTTAATGTATAAAATTGGGTATTGTCATTTCAAGATCAAGAACTGGAACTGTCGCCGAAAATGGGAAAAACATTGCCAATTTTCGCCGAGAATTCCTATCGGCGACAGCTCCAGACCTGTGTACAGAATTCTGGTCCTAGAGAAAAAATTTTGGTAAATATCCAGATGAACACGACTTCGTTTGGGGGAGGGAAACAATTTTTTGTGATGAGTTTTGATGTTTTGAATTAATCTACTAACCCGTTTCTGTGGCAAATAATATAAAATTATATTTTTTTTTTTTTTGTGATTTGCAACAAAATGACAAAAAAACAAATTGAACCTAACCGAACCTATACCTAACTTTACTAAATATATATATACGGTATATAAAAAATTATTTGCGACAGAAAGTTAGCAGATTAATTCAAAAAAATCAAAACTCACCAAAAAAAAATAGGTTTGGGTCCCCCAAAAGTAAATTCGGGTTTTTCATCTGGAATAATCCCAAAAATGTACCCATTACTTTTGCAGAGTAGCAGTGCAGTTTGCCCAAAACACTGAATCGGGCATCCCCCTTGACAGGGGGTTACAGGAATTTTTCGTACACAAGTTTTCGGGTAATAATGGACGAAGTTTCGCGGTCTTTTTCATTTAGACACCGACTTTTTTTTTCTTGGCCTACACTAGGTGCTTGTTCAAATGGAGATAGTTTTATTTTACCCCCCCCCCCCCCCACAAAAAAAAAAATTGAAAAAAAAAAATGAACCTTAACCTTATTGGGTTTTTAATGAAACCTAACCTAACCTTAAAGGTTTTAATGAAACCTAATTTAAACCCTTTAAAAGGGTTTTTAATGAAACCTAACCTAATCTTATAGGTTTTAATGAAACCTAACCTAACCTTATAGGTTTTAATGAAACCTAACCTAACCTTATAGGTTTTAATGAAACCTAACCTAACCTTAAAGGTTTTAATGAAACCTAACCTAACCTTTGGGTTTTTAATGAAACCTAACCTAACCTTAAAGGTTTTAATAAAACCAAACCCTAACTTTATAGGTTTTAATAAAACCTAACCTAACCTTATAGGTTTTAATGAAACCTAACCTAACCTTATAGGTTTTAATGAAACAACCTAACCTTATAGGTTTTAATGAAACCAAACCCAACCTAACCTTATAGGTTTTAATGAAACCAACCTAACCTTATAGGTTTTAATAAAACCTAACTAACCTTAAGGTTTTAATGAACCTAACCAACTTAAAGGTTTTAATGAAACCTAACCTAACCTTATAGGTTTTAATGAAACCTAACCTAACCTTATAGGTTTTAATGAAACCTAACCTAACCTTATAGGTTTTAATGAAACCTAACCTAACCTTATAGGTTTTAATGAAACCTAACCTAACCTTAAAGGTTTTAATGAAACCTAACCTAACCTTAAAGGTTTTAATGAAACCTAACCTAACCTTATGGGTTTTTTAATGAAACCAAAAACCCTAACCTTAAAGGTTTTAATGAAACCTAACCTAACCTTAAAGGTTTTAATGAAACCTAACCTAACCTTAAAGGTTTTAATGAAACCTAACCTAACCTTAACCACAAAGTAGTGCCGACCGGGGTAATTTGGTCCTTCCAACGGACCGGTTCTATTCGGACCGCCATCTTTGCTTTGGTGTTTGTTTCAATATAAACAAGAGTGTAACAGTTTTGAATATCCCATGTAGTAAAACAACCATTTTAACATTTCTAGTATTAATATGAATATAAATATCGATATGTAACTGAACCCAGGAACCAAATAGAAAATGAGTAAAATGACAGCAAAAAAAAGTTGCGGCAAAGTTTGTTTACAAAATCAGCTGATTTGGCGAACTTTCATGGGATTCAAATATGAGACGGAGTACATTCTTGTAAATAAGCGTATATAGTGTTTTTCCTCTACTTTAACATGAACATATCAAAAATGCTCTATCTTGTCTCATTTTCGTATGATCAATGCTCAGTTTGGGTCCATATTTACCCCGGTGACAAAACACTCGCGGGGTAAATTGGACCCAGTGTAATGTACCCCTCACGGCATATCCGGTGAGGATTAACTGCTTATTTGCACTTGTTTCTTTTGTTTCAGGTTGTTGATGCTAATATGGAATTAGTTTAAGGGTGCTGGTATATAAATTAAGGGTAAATTTTTACTCAAGGACCAGAATTCTCCACACAATTGGGAGATTGATTTCTGTTTACCTTAATGGATACGGTAAATGTGCAGCTTCAACCAATACTATCCTGACATAACTGGGGGGCTATGCCCACCCTAACCTCCCTGCTATTAACTAACCTAACATGGGCATTGTTTACGTAACCTAACGGTATTATTTACATTAGGACCGAAATTCCTACCCCAATTGGGAGTGTGGTTCTGTTTACCTTATTTAATTCTAGGAAACATTTTCTCTACGAGTTTCCGTCGCAAATCATTACTTTCGAAGATAATGACATGTTCATGGGGAGGCGAGAGCCAAGTGTTTACGTGCACCTGACTCTTTTTCCCTTTTGTGACCTACATCGCCTCTGTTCTTCCCTTGCCACGGACACTTTTTTAATGCGGGATTTGACATTAGTTTGGAGGTTAAAGCGTGGGGTTAGGTTAGGTTAGGGGAGTCAAAAGGTGGGGTTAGGTTATTTTAAATTTTTCATATCTCCTATACACTCGGATCTCCTTCCTATTAAAAACATCTTATATCTCCGAAAGAAGTGCCTTGTGACGGAAGCTCATAGAGAGAATGTTTCCTAGAATCCAATAAGGTATACAAAAAACCAACTCCCAATTGTGTAGGGAATTCGGGCCCCTAGTGTAGAGTTTTACTAAATTAAGTAACAATGCTTAGAATTAAAAAGAAAAACTAACATAGACCTAGAAAAAGAAGAAAGACTAGGAACTCAAAGATGGAACCCAAACGTGTGCGTGTTGGTCATCTTTTCCGCCTAACCAGAGAATGTGAAGAACAGCTCACATAATTTTTGATAGTGCCTGGGCAATGGGCATGGTATGGCATGTTTTTTAATTTTTTGGAGGTTTTGTGAAATTTTTTTAAGAATTTTTTTTTTTTTTTTATATATATATATGACCAATTTTACCCCGAGTTAGGTCCGATTTACCCCATTTAGTGTAACAATGCGGTCCGCACTTCGCAGTGTATTGCTAACAGAGCTATAATGGATATTTGTTCAAACTTTAATGACAATAGGTGGGTGACCCTCCTATGATTGTATTAACTTTTTGTTTGTTTATTTCAATAGATATGGAAACTAGATCAAAGTTTGTCAAAACCAGGACCAAATTACTCCGGTCGGCACTATACCTTTTTTTTTTGTCTTTTTTTTATGGGTTTGCGCAAAATAAAACATCTCCATTAGAACAAGCACCTATAGTAGGCCCAAAAAAAAATAGTCGGGGTCTCTGAAAACGACCGCGAAAACTCTCGTCCATTAAACCGTTTGTTCCCTACCCAAGTTTTGTTAGCTGTTTCGTACACTGATTGAGTTTTTTCGTACATACCTGGTGTCATTTCGTAACTCTAGTAATCAAGTTCAACTCTGAGCTGAGTGTACGAAACGACTATGGTATCATATAGACTACGAAACAACTTTTTGGTGTACGAATCTACTGGTGTACGAAACAACTTGTGTACGAACTGACTGCATCCCCCGGCACTACACAACCACACCTAAGTAAAGGTAAGGTAAGATGGGTTTTCGCTATGCTGCCCCGTGGCCTTCGATGCTCATCTCCGTGGCATTAGCCCTTTGAGCCTGTGGTGGGTGAGGACCCGCTACCCCGGACACAGGGCTGGTGTGACAACCGGGATTACCCGATACAGAACCACAGAACCACACATAATACAATATAACATAATCACATATTCCAACTTACCGTTTCTGAGCCTTGAACATTGCCAACAAACTGCAATTAGAGCCAAAAGTTGAAGAAAATATACAAGATTGTTGTTGTTGTTGGGAGTTTTGATGGGGCCGTGCAGGCTGTGGTGCCACAGCCTCTAGTGCCCCGAAGGTGCATATATATACAAATGAGGTCCGACACGCTTTTTTGGATGACAACAAAACTTGATCTTGATCTCACAGCTTACTCGAAAACTTAACCACTTTCTCCTTTCTCACAGAACAAAAGAAAAACCATTATAAAGCAGCAGCAACAGTAATAAAAGCAGCAATAACACAATAAAACAAAAATAATAGAAAACATAGAAAACAAACCCATGGGCTGCCGTTACAGGAAGGCAACACCCCCCAAAAACATCATCTGTGCTGATCTGATGCCAGTGAACCTTTTCTCTGTATCCACTCGTTTTTTTTCATTCTCACACATTAAATCTTCCTCAAACATTTGGCGCACAGGTGCTGGAGGCTTCAGGGACAAGATGGACAGCTACGTTTGCGTCACTTGAGTGTGGGGACAGCGCGGTTTTGGTGAACTCCAGTGGTTTCGGTCCAGAGTTTCACCTTCGTAATGAAACCTCCTCATCATACTCGTAATTCAATCTAATTGTCTGTAATGGCCAATTATATGACAGATTTCCTTCTACTTTTTTTGGCGTGTGAGTTTTGAAGGGTAGTATATGGCATGTCTACTACAATTTCTATAAACATTACTTTTGAACGAAGGGAAATCATATATAGGAGACACAACCCTCATGACAGTAGGAGTATCCAAAATAACGCCATTGTTAATTATCAAGGTGACAGATTAAAGCTACTTCATTTCCATCTCGCCCTTTCACAAGTACCAACAGTTACAGTGAAATTATTGATGATAACAATTGCCCAGCACATGAAAATCAACTGAAGCAACAAGTGGGGTGCGAACGTTTAAAGATGCTGCGCGCAAACCCAAGGCGCTACCACTGAGCCCCTCCTAGCAGTAACTGGAGAAGGAAGGAAACATTCAGGGGTTGGCATAGGAGAAGACACAAAGCCTCACTCTGACGATAAGGAGTATAGGAGGTCTGAAGGAGAGAGAGAGGATAGGGGTAACATAGGAGAGGATGACGTGCGGGATGACTCTACTTTATGAGAGAGAGAGAGAGAGAGAGAGGAGAGAGAGAGAGAGAGAGAGAGAGAACCAGTGGGCAGATGGCGCGACAGAACCTCAATCTGAATGGGAAATTGAGATGAGCAAAATGTTGAGGCCAGCATATAAGGAAGAAAATAGACATTGCTATTAGACCCAAAGGGGGTTAATAAGACATTCCTCTTATAATTCACTTGTATATTTTTTAAATATAGAAGCAACAAATTTTATTGGTTGACTATACTAAAAAAGGGCAGCCCTTTCAGTGTACTCACAGTCATAGATGGTCTTAACCACTGTCTCCCCCAAAAGCCAATTTCTTCCCAAAAATAAAGACACTTTTCTTATGCTTCAAAAATTTCTTTAAAAAAAGATATATATACTGTATAATAGATGTATTATATATAACATGAGATCAAAGACTAGTGCAGGTAACAGTGCTGATATATCATTAAAAATAATAGCGATCATGTAGTAGTATTTTGTGTAATAAAATTCTTATCATGACTATAACCCAAAGATGATGAAAATAACGAAAAATTAATAATCAATAATGATAATAATAATGAAAAATAAAAGCAAGAACAATAATATGAAACTTTCCATTGATAACTGTGTAGTTGGCATGCAAGCTTTAAATGATCTGAATGACAAAAGTTGTTTGGTTTGAGGAAATATCAAAATACCCACGAGATAAGAATTGGGTCCTATTGAGACAATCTGCTTGTACCAACAGCGAGTGAATTTAGGATACAAATTGCCGCCTCGCCAGAATAAACTCAAGCAGTGGGATTCGACCCCAGGGACAACTGCTCGCAAACCCAAGTCATTACCCCTGAGCCATCCTAACAAACATATACCCATTTAGGAAAATTTGGAAAATCAGTAAATTCTTGTTGAACCACATTATACTTTTACATAGGGAAAGCAAGATATTTCACGTGAAGGTAAAATGCGCATATCAAACATCTTAGAACCAGTGATATAGAATAGGTGGTGAAGGGGAGGACACACACAACACACAAACACACACACACACCACACACACACAAAACTCGGGAACTCCCTAGTGGGAAGGGTTAGCACGCTCGGGGTCACAACGAGAGTCCCGGGTTCGATCCCCGGCGAAGCGAAGACAGACGGGCGGGGTTTTTTAAAACCCGAGCCCCTGTCCACCCAGCAGTGAATGGGTACCCGGGGATTGCCGGGGGGTTTTTTACCCACCTCCGGGGTAATGACTTCGGCCAACACTAAGAACTAAGGTGAAAGATAAAAATGTTGATATGGAGACGGGGCCCCTACGAGCGTTTGTTCTGGCCCTGTAAAATACAACAACTAGATGAATACAAAAGACACACACACCCCACACACACACACAAACACACATACACACACACACACACACACACACACACACACACACACACACAACCCTCACTAGATTTAAGGAAAAAAATGTGAAATTAAAGAAAACTGTATAAAAAAAAATAAAATAGACAATTACGAAATACAATCATTCATTGAGCGCCATTTTTAGGCGATTTATCAAAGTTTACATTAAAATATCTGACAATTTAAAACGTATCAGTGTGTTGCGTTGCGTTGTGTTGCGTTGCGTTTGTGTTGCGTTGCGTTGGTGTTGCGTTGCGTTGCGTTGTGTTGCGTTGCGTTGTGTTGCGTTGCGTTTGTTGCGATACGCTGAGCACATATCATGAAAACTTTAGGGAAAAAAAAAAGAAAAAAACATGACGGGCCCGGTTTATTTTTTTTTTTTTTGAGCCTATAGCGCCTGTAGGGATATTTTTGAATTTGTATCTTCTCGAGGGCTCAGGAGACTGTCCCCGCATGTTCTTACTGGAGGGCTGTGATGGTTGGCCCTCGCCCGGGGTGGCATAGGCAGGATCTTTTTATCCACCATTACCGTCCATTAGGTGACCGTCTGGGACATACAAAGAATCTCAAAAATAAATATTAACACCAAAAGACTCACTTCTCTTTTTACGTCCTTTATCTTGGGGAGGCCGGCCAGACCTTCCCTCCCTCCCCCCGCTGACACAATGGACTGTCTCTTCCTCGTCAGCCCAAACAAAGCGGCGAAAAGGAAACAAGACCCTCAAGACTTCTTTCCCCTCAGTCTTTGCGCTGCTGAGAGACAGAGTGAGGGGCGAGGCTCTCATCTCAAGACAAGGGGAAAGAGGGAGGGAAGGAAGAGGAGGAGGAGAAGGAAGGGAAAAGTGAAGACCCCTTACTTCCTTTCTCTTCTGTAAGTCTTGCGGCTTTCTTCTCTCTCTCCTCTCTCTCCACACACACACACACATACATTCTTGCATCCGCAGCACATGTTTTTTTTCCGAGAGTGGATGCCTATTACATTTTGAGAGAGAGAGAGAGAGTGTTATGTGTGTTTGTTGGTTTGTGGCTTACAGGAGGCGATGGGTGCGTCCTAAAAACTCTTGCATCTCAGTCTTGTTTTAAAAGCATCCCGGTATGTGTGTGGGGTGTGTGGTGTGTGTGTTGTGGTTTTATATCATCCCCTTGTGGGATATATATCAAGAGCTCAGCACTACAAACTATATTAGTATTTCAGCAGTATTTAGTGGTAGATGGTATAGTTGTAATTATTTGATAGTAATAATAATGATTGATGATGGTGAGATAATGATTATAATAGTGATAGAAAAAAAATAGTAATAATAATGATGATAATGCTGATAATGATAAAATTTATATAATTATAATCACGATAATAAGTGAAAGGATGACAAGAGTTTTGATGATGGTAAAAACAACAACAATGATGTACGGGACTTGGCTTAGAGAGATATTTGCCTTCTGATTTCATTTTTAATTTAGTATAAATCAGCGGTTCTTAAACTTGGGGGCGCGTCCCCCCTACTAAGGGGGCTGGGAAAAATCACATGGGGGGCGTGAGCCAAGGGGGAAAAAAAAGAAAGAACTGTCAAGTATTTATTAAACGGACTTCACAAATCGCGGGCATAATAACAAGGTTGTTTTGGAATAATATGGCCACAATAAAGTGCTAAAAAATAATTTCTCAGTTCTTTTTTTGATCAGAATGTTTCTTGAAAACCTTTGCTTGAGGAAGTGAATGGGAGGGAGGCTGGAGGCAAGGAATGACTACTGAAGGGGCGTGGTGGGTGAGAGGGTTTAGAACACTGCAGGTATAAATAATCCCAAAGCCAGGGCCAGGTTCCAAAAAGTATAACCACGTCACGAAAGCTAAAACTATTACATAACAAAGGCATGATTTAGAAAGACAGACGAGACAGCAGCGGTCTAGGGAGGAAATGACTTGATTTGTAAAAGCTCATATTTGGTATCTCAAGTAGTACAGGGCCAGCGCCTCTTTCTCGCACCAACAACAAACCAGAGGCATCAGAGGAAGTTGGTGTTGGCCAGCCTTAGGGGTTTGTACAGTATTAACCCCTTGAGGCCAAGAACGAATTTCATTGAATCTGGGTACATTAGACGATTTTGGACTATAAGCAATATTTAATAGCTATGACTGTTAGTATCCTTTTGTCGACTGGTTTAATTGGTATATTCTGTTCTTTTGTAATTTATGGGCTCGACAAATACGATTTTTTTCTAGCCACGGGGGGAAATCGTGCGTGAAGGGATAACTAGGTCGTGCATCAGAGTTAAATGCAAGCCTAGGGGGGAAGTAGGACGTTAGCGCCACATCCAAGGCTTCCTTACTTCCACTACTGCCTCACCGCCAAGGACAGTACCACGTAATGCTGCAGGGGGGTAGGGGGTAGACAAGTTGGGTAGTTTTGCCTAGGAACACATAGAGTAGTAGGATAAAGACCTATCAACTTAAGCATAATAACAAGACCATGGAGCTTTCTAACGAGACGTGATGATACTTTTAATTGTCTCCCCCATCAGGCGTCCATTTTAGAAGATGGGCGGCTGTGGATAACACTGAGAAAGAGAGAGAGAGAGAGAGAGAGAGAGAGAGATCCTGGAGATGAGACGGGGAGGAGAGAGAGAGGAGAGAGAGGAGAGTGAGAGGAGAGAGAGAGAGAGGAGGAGGAGAGAGGAAGAGAGGAGAGAAAAGAGAGAAAAAAATGATGACTTTTTTTCAAAATAGTGGTGATGAGTAAGAAGGGATTCCTGCTAACAGACAGACACAATTTCGCGTTATTCTAAAAAGGCCCACGTCCCACTCCCCCCACTTCCCCGTCCCACTACGAGGAAAGTCACGACCACAGAGTTACAGCCACGACACGGGACACGACCTCTGCGGTCATCTCACGAATGCGCTTCTTCCCTATACACCACTCGTTTATCCAACTGTTACACCATAGTCACCTCGCCTCACCTCACCTCACTCTCTCCTTATTTTATTTCCCCTTCCGTAACCTCTCATGAAAACCCTCTCTCCTCTTTTCCCTGTTCTCTCGTTTCACTCTTTCCCTCCCTCATTCTCGTTGTCAGTCTGTCTTCTCTCTATCGCCGGTTTTTCCCATCGCCTTTACTTCAGATTTCGGTTGCACTCCCCATTTTCTGAGTATTTTTTTTTTTTGTTTTAATCACAAGGAACGCCAAGGCACAAGAAAAATAGGTAACACCCAAAGCCCGCAGTTCCAGGAGCAAGGGGTTGCTAGTTGAAGTTCCCTATAAAGAAGACAGTAAGAGAGAGAAAAAAAAAGAAGGGGAATTGTTGCAATTAGTTCGGGAGGTGTCTTGTTACTTTTTCCTTGAAAAAGAATTTAAGTCATAGAAAGTGGAAAAAAAAATAAGGAAAAAAAACAGGGAAAAGAGTTCCAGAGTTTACCAGTGAAAGGGATGATAAGAGTAAAAAATATGGATTAAACTCTTGCATTAGGGAAAAGGACATAATAGGATGAAAAATGAGTAGAAAGTATTGTGCAGCAGGGGCCGGGGGGGAGTGTTGGGGAGGCAATTTTCAGTTAGCAAGTTCAGAAGAGCCGTGTAGCATGAAAAAAAACGGATAGAAGATAGAAGGTAGGAGCAACATTGCGGCGGTGATTTAAAGTTGAAGACAGTCAGTAGAGGAGGGGAGGTGATGAAACGAAAAAGCCCTTTTGGGCCCAACCTGTTTTGGAGAGCGTGTATGGGGGACACCCCCAAAAGTGAGACATACCCATACATGGCCGGATAAGGCCCCCCCGTAGAGAGCAAGCAACTGGGAGGGAGAAAAAAAAGGACGCAGACGAAAAAGGAACACTAACCTTTTTTTAAAAGCTGTTTTAGCAAGAGAAGGAGATGTGAGATTTCAAGTTCAGATTTTTAGGTAAAGGAGAGTCCCTACTATCCCAAATTTTTTGTAAAGGAGAGTCCTACATCCAATTTTTAGTAAAGGATAGTCCTACTATCCAATTTTAGTAAAGGATAGTCCTACTATTCCCAATTTTTAGTAAAGGGGTAGTCCTACTATCCAATTTTTAGTAAAGGGTAGTTCCTACTATCCAATTTTTAGTAAAGGATAGGGCCTACTATCCAATTTTTAGTAAAGGATAGTCCTACTATCCAATTTTTTAGTAAAGGAGAGTCCTTTCTATCCAATTTTAGTAAAGGAGAGTTTTCCCACTATCCAATTTTTAGTAAAGGAGAGTTCCTACTATCCCAATAGTAAAAAAGGGAAGTCCACTATCATTTTTTGTAAAGGAGAGTCCTACTATCATTTTTAGTAAAGGATAGTCTTTCTATCCAATTTTTAGTAAAGGATTTTATGTACTTACATACGTACGTACCCCTTCTGCCCTTTTTTCGCCTTTTTTTTTTTTTCTCTTCTCTCTCTCTCTCTCTCTCTCTCTCTCCTTTTCTCTCCTCCTCTCTCCCCTCTCTCTCTCTCTCTCTTTCTTTCTATGTTCTTTTCTTCGCTCTCTCTCCTCTCTCTTTTCTTTATCCTCTCTCTCTCTTTTTTTTCTCTCTCTCTCTCTTCCTCCTATCTTCTCTCTCATCTCTCTATCTCTCTCTTCTCCTTTCCCCCTCTCTTCTTCTCTCCTTCCTCTATAAGTTATTTCAGTAAGTTTTGTTCTTTGATTAATTTGGCAGGTTTTAAAGTTTATAATCTCCTCCCCCCTCATCCCCTCCTCTCCTCCTCGTCTTCTGGGATTTTAATGATAATAATGAAAATAATAGTAATAACTTATTTGTAGGAGGCAAGATACCTACTAATTTAAACCAAACAACAAATAAAGTGAAATTACCAAAGTACCAAATATAAAGGAAAATTTTTAATGCATAGAAAATGATATGAAAAGATGTATAATGCACTTTTAGAAGGGATACAACATTTAAAATTTTTCTGGGTTCGAGTCATTCAATGTAAGATACAAATTTCATCACACACCTTATAAAAAATATGTAACACCCCCTTACCCCCCACCACACACCCATTTACTCACCCATTTTCCCCTCACCACAACCCATTTTTCCCCCCATTTCCCATCACCACACACCCACACTACCATTTCCCATCACCCCCAACCCCCAATCACCCCTCACCCCACACCCATACCCAAACCCCCCA
>JACEEZ010002320.1:0-26459 GCA_016584305.1 Chionoecetes opilio
CTTTTAAACCCCCACACCCGGACGCTGTGCCTACTTTTTTTCCTGGTAAAAAAAATTGGAATAAGGAAATGTCACCTGCTTTTGTTAATTATAAATCTAGCGAGGTGAAATATGGAACTGGTGACATGTCGTGAAATGAGAATATTGTTGACACCACCACCACCACTACCACTACTACTACGAATATTGTCACTAATTATATTTCTACTTATGCTTATACTGCTACAACAACAACAACAACAACAACAACAACAACAACAACAACAACAACAACAACAACAACGACGACGACTACTTTTTTTTTTTCTCTCTCTCTCTCTCTCTCTCTCTCTCTCTCTCTCTCTCTCTCTCTCTCTCTCTCGCTCTCGCTCTCTCGCTCTCTCTCTCTCTATCTCTCTTTCTCTCTTTCTCTCCATACATGTAGCTGATAACTAACTCCTATTCAGTGAAGAAAGCTAATAGCTACTACAGATAATGTATTTTCTATTCCTAACTGCGAGTACAAAAAGTTCCTACAATAAAAAGAAGCGTCTTGACCAAGCACTCCATCATGTGGCCGATTTTTTAAACATGGACATGGGCTAACCTAAGACTAACCATGGCTTTAGACAGACATTTCAGTGCTTTAAACATTTGTCCGGGGTATAATATCATTAGACTTGGATGTTGGAGAGGTTAGTGAGTGTCTAGCAATTCCAATCTGAGACTAAACCCCCTGGAAAAATGGTTAAAAAGCTTAAATGTCTGGTCTAAAGCCATGGTTAGTCTTAGGTTAGCCCAAGTCCATTTAAAAATCGGCCAATGGACTGGGCTTTTCCACTAGTCCCGCGCCACTCTGTCTCTCCCTCCCTCTCTTCCTGCGACACTCCATCACTCCACTTAATCCTCATCATACTGTATCATTCCCGTCCTATCCAAGTCCATCACCATAAATCAAAATTATCACCCGAGGAAGAATGATGACAAGGAGAGGATCAAAAACAGTCCACACAAATATTTTTCCCATCGAACCTTTCCCCTATCCGCCATATTTCCTTTTCCCTTACTAATATCCTTCTCTTCCCCTTTGTTATCCCTCTTTTTTCTCTCTAATATCCCTCTCTTCCCAATTACTATCCCTCTTTTCTCTCTAATATCCCTCTCTTCCCCTTTGTTATCCCTCTTTTCTCTCTCTAATATCCCTCTCTTCCCAATTATTATCCCTCTTTTCTCTCTAATATCCCTCTCTTCCCCTTTATTATTCCTCTTTTCTCTCTAATATCCCTCTCTTCCCAATTATTATCCCTCTTTTCTCTCTAATATCCCTCTCTTCCCCTTTGTTATCCCTCTTTTCTCTCTCTAATATCCCTCTCTTCCCAATTATTATAACTCTTTTCTCTCTAATATCCCTCTCTTCCCTTTTATTATCCCTCTTTTCTCTCTCTAATATCCCTCTCTTCCCCTTTGTTATCCCTCTTTTCTCTCTCTAATATCCCTCTCTTCCCATTTATTATCCCTCTTTTCTCTCTCTAATATCCCTCTCTTCCCTTTATTATCCCTCTTTTCTCTTTAATATCCCTCTTTTTCTCTCTAATATCCCTCTCTTCCCCTTTATTATCCCTCTTTTCTCAATAATATCCCTCTCTTCCCTTTATTATCCCTCTTTTCTCTCTAATATCCCTCTCTTCCCCTTTATTATCCCTCTTTTCTCTCTCTAATATCCATCTCTTCCCCTTTGTTATCCCTCTTTTTCTCTCTAATATCCCTCTCTTCCCATTTATTATCCCTCTTTTCTCTCTCTAATATCCCTCTCTTCCCCTTTGTTATCCCTCTTTTCTCTCTCTAATATCCCTCTTCCCAATTATTATCCCTCTTTTCTCTCTAATATCCTCTCTTCCCCTTTATTATCCCTCTTTTCTCTCTAATATCCCTCTCTTCCCTTATTATCCCTCTTTTCTCTCTAATATCCCTCTTTCCCCTTTATTATCCCTTTTTCTCTCTCTAATATCCATCTCTTCCCCTTTGTTATCCCTCTTTCTCTCTCTAATATCCCTCTCTTCCCTTATTATCCCTCTTTTCTCTCTAATATCCCTCTCTTCCCTTTATTATCCCTCTTTTCTCTCTCTAATATCCCTCTCTTCCCTTTATTATCCCTCTTTTCTCTCTAATATCCCTCTCTTCCCCTTTATTATCCCTCTTTTCTCTCTAAATATCCATCTCTTCCCCTTTTTTATCCCTATTTATCTCTCTAATATCCCTCTCTTCCCTTTATTATCCCTCTTTTCTCTCTAATATCCCTCTTCCCTTTATTATCCCTCTTTCTCTCTCTAATATCCCTCTCTTCCCTTTATTATCCTCTTTTCTCTCTAATATCCCTCTCTTCCCCTTTTTTATCCCTCTTTTCTCTCTCTAATATCCCTCTCTTCCCAATTATTATCCCCCTTTTCTCTCTAATTCCCTCTCTTCCCCTTTATTATTCCTCTTTTCTCTCTAATATCCCTCTCTTCCCAATTATTATCCCTCTTTCTCTCTAATATCCCTCTCTTCCCCTTTGTTATCCCTCTTTTCTCTCTCTAATATCCCTCTCTTCCCAAATTTTTATAACTCTTTTCTCTCTAATATCCCTCTCTTCCCGTTTATTATCCTCTTTTCTCTCTCTAATATCCCTCTCTTCCCCTTTGTTATCCCTCTTTATCTCTCTAATATCCTCTCTTCCCATTTATTATCCTCTTTCTCTCTCTAATATCCCTCTCTTCCCTTTATTTTCCCTCTTTTCTCTTTAATATCCCTCTTTTCTCTCTAATATCCCTCTCTTCCCCTTTATTATCACTCTTTTCTCCCAATATCCCTCTCTTCCCTTATTATCCCTCTTTTCTCTCTAATATCCCTCTCTTCCCCTTTATTATCCCTCTTTTCTCTCTCTAATATCCATCTCTTCCCTTTGTTATCCCTCTTTTCTCTCTCTAATATCCCTCTTTCCCATTTATTATCCCTCTTTTCTCTCTCTAATATCCCTCTCTTCCCCTTTGTTATCCTCTTTTCTCTCTCTAATATCCCTCTCTTCCCAATTATTATCCCTTTTTCTCTCTAATATCCTCTCTCTCCCCTTTATTATCCCTCTTTTCTCTCTAATATCCTCTCTTCCCTTTATTTTCCCTCTTTTTTCTCTAATATCCCTCTCTCCCTTTATTATCCCTCTTTTCTCTCTCTAATATCCATCTCTTCCCCTTGTTATCCCTATTTCTCTCTCTAATATCCCTCTCTTCCCTTATTATCCCCCTTTTCTCTCTAATGTCCCTCTCTTCCTTATTATCCCTCTTTTCTCTCTCTAATATCCCTCTCTTCCCTTTATTATCCCTCTTTTCTCTCTAATAATCCCTCTCTTCCCTTTATTATCCCTCTTTTCTCTCTCTAATATCCATCTCTTCCCTTATTATCCCTATTTTATCTCTAATATCCCTCTCTTCCCTTATTATCCCTCTTTTCTCTCTAATATCCCTCTTCCCTTTATTATCCCTCTTTTCTCTCTCTAATATCCCTCTCTTCCCTTATTATCCCTCTTTTCTCTCTAATATCCCTCTCTTCCCTTTATTATCCCTCTTTTCTCCTAATATCCCTCTCTTCCCTTTATTATCCCTCTTTTCTCTCTCTAATATCCATCTCTTCCCCTTTAATATCCCTTTTCTCTCTAATATCCCCCTCTTCCCTTATTATCCCTCTTTCTCTCTAATATCCCTCTCTTCCCCTTTATATCCCTCTTTTCTCTCTCTGATATCCATCTCTTCCCCTATGTTATCCCTCTTTTCTCTCTCTAATATCCCTCTCTTCCCATTTATTATCCCTCTTTTCTCTCTCTAATATCCCTCTCTTCCCTTTGTTATCCCTCTTTTCTCTCTCTAATATCCCTCTCTTCCCAATTATTATCCCTCTTTTCTCTCTAATATCCCTCTCTTCCCCTTTATTATCCCTCTTTTCTCTCTAATATCCCTCTCTTTCCCTTCATTATCCTCTTTTCTCTCTAATATCCCTCTCTTCCCCTTATTATCCCCCTTTTCTCTCTCTAATATCCATCTCTTCCCCTTTGTTATCCCTCTTTTCTCTCTCTAATATCCCTCTCTTCCCATTATGATCCCTCTTTCTCTCTAATATCCTCTCTTCCCTTTATTATCCCTCTTTTCTCTCTCTAATATCCCTCTCTTCCCTTTATTATCCCTCTTTTCTCTCTAATATCCCTCTCTTCCCCTTTATTATCCCCCTTTTCTCTCTCTAATATCCATCTCTTCCCCTTATATCCCTATTTTATCTCTCTAATATCCCTCTCTTCCCTTTATTATCCCTCTTTTCTCTCTAATATCCCTCTTCCCTTTATTATCCCTCTTTTCTCTCTCTAATATCCCTCTCTTCCCTTTATTATCCCTTTTTCTCTCTAATATCCCTCTCTTCCCTTATTACCCTCTTTTCTCTCTAATATCCCTCTCTTCCCTTTATTATCCCTCTTTTCTCTCTCTAATATCCATCTCTTCCCTTTAATATCCCTCTTTTCTCTCTAATATCCCTCTCTTCCCTTTATTATCCCTCTTTTCTCTCTAATATCCCTCTCTTCCCTTTTTTATCCCTCTTTTCTCTCTAATATCCCTCTCTTCCCTTTATTATCCCTCTTTTCTCTCTAATATCCTCTCTTCCCCTTTTTTATCCCTCTTTTCTCTCTAATATCCCTCTCTTCCCTTTATATCCTCTTTCTCTCTCTCAATATCCCTCTCTTTCCTTTATTATCCCTCTTTTCTCTCTAATATCCCTCTCTTCCCTTTATTATCCCTCTTTTCTCTCTCTAATATCCATCTCTTCCCTTTAATATCCCTCTTTTCTCTCTAATATCCCTCTCTTCCCTTTATTATCCCTCTTTTCTCTCTAATATCCCTCTCTTCCCTTTATTATCCCTCTTTTCTCTCTCTAATATCCATCTCTTCCCTTTATTATCCCTATTTTCTCTCTAATATCCCTCTCTTCCCTTTCTTCTTTGCTGGTTTGCCTTCTGTAATTCTCAAAATGAACTAAAATACCAAAACATTGGAATCAGAAACAGTCCACACAAATATTCTTTCCCATCGTACCTTTCTACTCGCCCCCAAATGTTCCTTTCCCTCTCTAATATCCCTCTCTTCCCATTTATTAGCCCTCTTTTCTCTCTAATTTACCTCTCTTCCCATTTATTATCCCTCTTTTCTCTCTAATATCCTACTCTGCCCTTGCTTCCTCACTGGTTGGCCTTCTATAAGCCAAGCAAAAACACACCGAAAGGCCAAAAAAAAGAACTATAAAATATATCTAAAAGTCGTGTACGGTTCTTGCTTTCAATAAACCTGCATTTTCCTGTTTTGTTCCATTTTTGTGTCAGCTGTCAGTTAGAAAATCCGACGTGTGTGTGTGTGTGTGTGTGTGTGTGTATGTGTGTGTGTGTGTGTGTGTATGTGTATGTGTATGTGTGTGTGTGTGTGTGTGTGTGAGTAAAATTCCATAAACCCTCCCTCTACGACGCTTTCTGTCTCAGCCTTCCCCCTGTGGGCCATTAGTTACACAGGACTATTTGGCAAGGGGATTGTTGGAGGCAGTGGACCAATGAATATGGACTACACCCCCTTGCACTTCCTTGAAGTTTTATGAACATAGAAGTAACGAAATGAAGGATAGGAAAAGGAGGTTAGACTGTGTCCCTCAGGTCTTAAGATCGTCCCAAGTACAAGTGAAGAGGGAGAGGGAGGAGTTTGGGCTGTATGTGTATAGGTAGAGAGAGAGAGAGAGTAGAAGAGAGAGAGAGAGGAGAGAGAGAGAGAGAGAGAGAGATGAGAGAGCGAGAGAGAGAGACAGAGAGAGATAATATTATATGGCTTTCGTGTCGTCTGGCGAAGGAGGGAGCCTCTTTTGTGTGTTTTGTGTTTTGTGTTGTTTGTACATAGTGTGTATTGTGTGTGTGTGTGTGTGTGTTTTATTTAGTGTGTTATCCTGTATTGGTGTATGTGTGTGTACACGTGCCCCATAAACCCTGTGAGTTCAGGGGGCTTAGGGGATGGAGAGAAGAGAGAGAGTAGGAGAGAGAGAGAGAGGAAGAGAGAGAGAGAGAGAGAGAGAGTAGAGAGAGAGAGAGAGGATAGATAGAGAGAGAGAGATAGAGAGAGAGGAGAGAGAAGATAGAGAGAGAGAGAGAGAGAGAGAGAAGAGAGAGAGAGAGAGAGAGAGAGTTTTCCTCCTTATCCACATATTTCCTCTTTTCATATATATTTTCTCACCTCATAACGATATTTTTTCATTAGTTTTCTATCACTCTCTCTCTCTCTCTCTCTCTCTCTCTCTCTCTCTCTCTCTCTCTCTCTCTCTCTCTCTCTCTCTCTCTCTTCTCTCTCTCTCTCACATGTCGTCTCTCGTCCTCTCTCTCTCTCTCTCTCTCTCTCTCTCTCTCTCTCTCTCTCTCTCGCTCTCTCTCGCTCTCTCTCTCCTCTCTCTCTTCTCTTTTCTTCTTTAATCCTCATATCCTTGCCTGTTCTTCCCTCCTCTTCTCCTCCTAACTTTGATTAGTGCCTCTTACCCCTCCCTCGCTGTTCCTCTTTTCTTATCACACCTCCCTCCCTCCTCCCTCCTCCTCCGCCTCCTCCTCCTCCTCCTCCTCCTCCACTACCAAGTCTATTTGTTCATATGGACTTTTCCTTCAGAGTGGCTTCTCACACCCGGGCCATTGTTCTTGCATGGTCTTTTCTTCCATCTGGCAGTCTCAATTACCTTTTCGAATCACTGCGAAGTGGTGGCAGGTGTGGAACGTTGTTACATCCCCCTCCTCCATTCCCTCCACTCCCTCCCCCCCACCGCCTCCCCCTCCACAATCCAGGCTAAATGTTGGAGAACAGATGATGGATGAGTGAAGACGAGAGGGGAATGCAATCTGTTGGAATAGAAGTCGAGACATGGCTGTGTGAGTAAATGACTGAGTGAGTAAGACGCGTGAGGAAAGGGAAGGGATGCTGGGTTTCCTCCTCCTCCTCCTCCTCCTCCTCCTCCAACCCCTTTCTTACCCCACAGCAACGCTGGGTCACGTTCCGTTTCCGCAAATACAAATCAAAGTAACTTATCAAGCGCCCTGGTACGTGGAACCACGACACCCTGCCGGTAAACCGCTCACGCAAAGGTTACCAAAACTATAAAGACTTAATTACTATATACAATGCCATAAAGCATTATTTTAAAGCGTAACGACTAATAGCATACGTTTGTTGCCGAAACGCCAGATATCGTTAGTATCAACTGAAATTGGTCCACACAAAGGATAAACATTTATTAGGCAGAATAGCCAGTCCAGGCTAATAAGCATTCCTAAATTGTCGTACGCAGAAAGCAGCGTGGAGGTGTCATTCTTTACATTAAGATAATTTGCAAGCAATCGAATCGATAAAGTAATAACGATCCACTAGGACTCAGTCCTACGCACAGATTAAGCTAAACGGTAAACTGCTAACTATTGGACATATCTCGTCCCTCCCAAATTCTAATGCGGAAGTCGCTGATGGCCTCCTCTATGACGATATAAAGTCAGTTATCACAATACTACGACCGATTATTGTTGAGTATTTTAACCTACCCGTATAAACTGGAATAATAATTTTTGGCTGATAGAGAAGGTACGCCGATTGCTTTGATATGGTAACGAAGTATATTTTACAATCAGGTGGTCCGTGAGCCTACAAGGTATAATAGTATCCTAGCATTAGTTTTTCACTACCGACACTGATCTGATGATTACTGCGATATAGGTGAACATTTGGCAAACAGTGTCACGAGTAAATCAGTATGCTGCATAATTTTCTGTCGACCGCACAGAAAACCGGTTATTATTCCAATTATAATAAGCAGATTTTCACGAAGATCAGCAGGGTAACTAAGGAAGCGAGTGATTTGGGTTGACTACTAAACGGTAATACGCCGAAAACATGTGTAATGTTTCACACTAAACTCCAATCGGTGATTGATAACATGTCCCATGAAAGGGAAACGTCCTAAATAACATAAACAAACCAGTTGGATGACTAATGAGATTCCACAAATCATTGGCAATAAGCGACGAGCGTATAAAGTTTACAAGCGTTCAAATGCGGACTGCGATTCTAGACAATACAATGACGTAAACGTCGTTGCAAAGGATTAATAAAGACTAAAACCGGCGAGTATGAAGAAAAAATTGCAAAGGAACCAAATCAAACCCAAAGGTTCTTTCAATACGTTCGAAGTAAAAAAACGTCAAACAAGTATTGGGCCACTGAAAGATCAGAATAAACATCTTGGTAAATATAATAAAGCATGGCATTCGTACTCAATGAATACTTGTATGCGGTAAATTTATTAAAGAAGACGACTTCATTTACCAAAAAAAAAAAAACATAACCATGTATGCGGGCCTCGAAAGTATGATTGGAAAATAGGAGAGATACAGTAGACGAAATAATATCACAGTATTTTGCAGAAAACTCGACCCAGCAAAATCGTGGGGGGGGTGGCACGAAATTTCGCCGCGTTACTTCGCGAATGTCCACAGTCACTTCTGCTCCCTCTACAGATTATGCTCAATAAATTCTGCTCATGGACCAAAAATGTTCCTAGTCTGTGGAAATGAGCTAATGTGACCCAATATTCAGAAAGGGAGTAAGAGCCTAGCAAGTACTTATCGCCCAATTAAGTCTAACGGCCCCTGTGATTGTTAAACTATTTTTAATATTGCGGGATAAAATAGTGTCCTTTTCTACGATGAAAATAACTCAATACTAAACTCCCGCAGTGATTTCGAAATAAAGATCCTCTTAACCAACCTACTCGATTTTTTTAAGGTCTTTTTATTCAACTGGGACCTAAATTCCCTCGATGTAATATACCTTGATTTTCAGAAAGCTTTCGTCAGTTTCCCATAAGCGACTGTTTACCAAGCTAGGGCCATGCTTAGAGAGCAATTAATGTTCATGGATTGGCGATTGTCTTTCAAATCGAAACAACGGGTAGTAATAAATTGCGAGGCATCTGATTGGTTAGTATTTCTAGTTGGGTTGCCTCAGGCTCGGTCTTGGGTCTACTCTTTTCTGATATATATCACGATCTGGACTGCGAACCTTTCTAAAATATCGAAATTTGCGATGACACTAAATTAGGCGGTAAAGCATATACTAGAGAAAACTGCGAACTCATACAAAGTGATTCTCAACAAACATCAGATTGGAGTGGACCAATGGCTAAGTTACAACTGCATTCCGATAAAATGTAAAGTAATGCATAGTCGCCAACGATACCTCAATATAAACTATCAAATGCCCAATAAATCGTTAACTGAAGTACAAGCAGGAAAAGGATTTAGGTGTCCATCATCAGTAATGATCTGAAACCCGTCCGCATTGCCTAGCTGCCAGAAAAAGGCAATATGATTGTTGGGGCTTTATTAAACGCAACTTTGAACATAAAACTCCGAAAAGTGATGACACAATTATCACGTCCTTGGTTAGCCGCACTTGAATATGCCGTTCAATTCTGGTCGCCCTGTTCGTAAAAGGATAAAGCCAAATTGGGAGGCAGTGCAAAGACGAGCAACAAACAAATTCATTCTCTGCGAATTCATCTTATGAAGAGAGACTGCGGAAACTTATATGTTTTCCTTAAAGGATCAAGAATCCGTGGGACTTGATAGAAACTTTAGTGCCTAAAGGATTTATGTCATTAATCAAGAGAACCTATTCGAACTTTCAACTCAATTGACAACAAGAAATAATGGTTTAAAACAAAGGTCAACGTGCATCACCGATCTCCGTAAAAATTATTTTCAATGTTAAGTCGTTTGATCGATGACAGTTACCACAAATGTTTGTCGGAGCCAGCACAATAACTACATTTAAACAGACTTGACGCGCACTGTTAAGTAAATGGTTATTGTAGTAAACGATTTCGTATCTAGTTCTCCCGTATCGATTAGTTGTAGTGTAGTGGAGTGGTATTGTAGTTAGTATATTTCATACCTATCTTTCTGCACTATCGAAACTTCCACGTGCCTATTTTTAGGACATGGTATCATTTTCCAACTGTTTCTTACATGTAGTTTGAATAGTTAGTAGTATTAGTTTCAGCAGATACACTCGTCATGGACCAAAGGTTTCCTGGTTTCTGTTTATTCCTATGTAATCCTATTTCATCCGCCTCCCTCCTCCTCCTCCTCCTCCTCCTCCTCCTCTCTCCTTCCTCCTCCTCCGTCCTCCTCCTCCTCCTCCTCCTCCTTCCTCTGAGTGAGAGAGAGGTAGTGAGAGGAGTAGTGGAGAGAGTAATGCAGTAGATGAGAGTATGTGAGTAAGAGAGTGAGAGAGTAAAGAGAGTATGAAGTAATGAAGTACCGAGATAATGAGAGTAAAGAGAGTAAAGAGAGTAATGAGAGTAATGAGTGTAAAGAGAGTAATGAGGGTAATGAGAGTAATGTGAGTAAAGAGAGTAATGAGTGTAAAGAGAGTAAAGAGAGTAATGCGAGTAATGAGAGTACGAAGTATGAAGTATGAGAGTAATGATATAATGAGAGTATTGAGAGTAAAGAAGTAATGAGTGTAAAGAAGTAAAGAGAGTAATGAGAGTAAGAGAAGTAAAGAGAGTATGAGAGTAAGAGAGTAAAGAGAGTAATTAGAGTAATGATAGTAATGAGAGAATGAAGTATGGGATTAATGAGAGTAAAGAGGGATAATGAGAGTAAAGAGAGGAATGAGAGTAAAGGAAGTAAGAGGAGTAAAGAGAGTTAATGAGAGTAATGATATTAATGGAGAGTAATGAGAGAATGAGCGTAATGAGAGTACGGGATAAAGAGACTAATGAGTTGGTAAGAGGTTAAAGAGAGTAATGAGAGTAATAAGAGTAGTGAGAGTAATGCGAGTTATGTGAGTAAAGAGAGTAATGAGAGTAATGAGAGTAATGAGAGTAATGAGTGTAAAGAGAGTAAAGAGAGTAATGAGTGTAAAGAGAGTAAAGAGAGTAATGAGAGTAATGAGAGTAATGAGAGTAATGAGAGTAGAGAGAGTAAAGAGAGTAAAGAGAGTAATGAGTAGTAAAGAGAGTAAAGAGAGTAATGAGAGTAAAGAGAGTAGTGAGAGTAATGCGAGTAATGAGAGTAAAGAGAGTAATGAGAGTAATGAGAGTAATGAGAGTAATGAGAGTAAAGAGAGTAAAGAGAGTAATGAGAGTAAAGAGAGTAATGAGAGTAATGAGAGTAATGAGAGTAGAGAGAGTAAAGAGAGTAAAGAGAGTAATGAGAGTAAAGAGAGTAAAGAGAGTAATGAGTGTAAAGAGAGTAAAGAGAGTAATGAGAGTAATGAGAGTATGAGAGAATGAGAGTAATGAGAGTAGAGAGAGTAAAGAGAGTAATGAGTGTAAAGAGAGTAAAGAGAGTTAATTGAGCGTAAAGAGAGTAAAAGAGAGTAGTGAGATTAGTGGAGTAAATGATAGTAAAGAGAGTAACGAGAGTAATGAGAGTATGAGTTAATGAGGAGTAAAGAGAGTAATGAGTGTAGGAGTAATGAGTGTAAAGAGGTATGAGAGTAAAGAGAGTAAAGAGTAGTACGAAGTAATGCGTGTAATGAGAGTATGAGTGTAAAGAGAGTTAATGAAGAAGAGAGTAAAGAGAGTAATGAGAGTAAAGAGAGTATGAGAGTAATGAGAGGTAAAGAGAGTAAAGAGAGTCTATGATTGTAAAGAGAGTAAAAGAGAGTAATGTCTGAGTAATGAGAGTAAGAGAAAAGAGAAGTAATGAGAGTAATCAGTAAGGAGTATTAGAGTAAAGAGAGTAAAGAGAGTAATGAGAGTAATGAAGTAAGAGATATGAGAGTAATGAGAGTAATGAGAGTAATGCGAGTAATGAGAGTAAGAGAGTAATAGAGTAAATAGAGTAATGAGAGTATGAGAGTATGAGAGTAAGAGAGGTAAGAGATTAATGAGTGTAAAGGAGAGTAAAAGAGTAAAGAGAGGTATGATGAGTAAATGCGAGGAAGGAGTAATGAGAGTAAAGAGAGTAAAAGAGTATGAGAGTATGATAGTAAAGAGGTAATGAGAGTATGGGAGTAATGAGTACTGAGATTAAAGGAGAGTAGTGAGTGTAATAGAGTAATGAAGTACTGAGTGTAAAGAGAGTAATGCGAGTAAAAGATTAAATGTCTGAGTAAAGAGAGTAATGAGAGTATGAGAGTAAGAGAGTTAATATATATATATATATATATATATATTATATTATATAATATATATATATATATATATATACATAATATATATATTATATATATATATATTATTGTATCTTGGAATGAGAGTAATGAGAGTAATGAGAGTAAAGAGAGTAATGAGAGTAAAGAGAGTATGATTGTAAAGAGAGTAAGAGACTATATGATCTTAAAGAGAGTAAAGAGAGTAAATGAAGTAAAAGAGAGTAAAGAGATAATGAGAGTAATGAGAGTAATGAGAGTAATGGGAGTAATGGGAGTAATGAGAGTAAGAGCAGTAATGAAGAGTAAAGAGAGTAAATAGAGAGTAAGAGAGTAAAGAGATAAGAGAGTAATGAGAGAACGATATTTAGATGAGAGTAATGAGAGTAATGAGAGTATGAGAGTAAAGAGAGTAAAGAGACTAATGAGTGTAAAGAGAAGTAAAGAGAGTAATGAGATAATAAGAGTAGTGAAGTAAAAAAGGGGTAAGGAAGATAAAAAGGAGGATAGGAAGAGTAAAAAGAGGAGGAGAGGAAGAGTAAAGAAGGATATATAAAAGAATGAGTGAATAAAAGAAGGGGGGAGTAGGAAGAGTAAAAAGAAGGTAGGAAGAGTAAAAAGAAGGGGAGTGGAAGATAAGAAGGGAGAGGGGGAAAAAAAGGAGTAGGAAAAGTAAAAAGAAGGAGGGGTAGGAAGAGTAAAAAGAAGGGGTTAGGAAAGAAATAAAAGAGGAGTAGGAAGAGTAAGATAGGAGGAGGAGGAAGAGTAAAAAAAGAAGAGGAAGAGGTAAAAAGAAGGAGTAGGAAGAGTAAAAAGAAGGGAGGATTGGAAGAGAAAAAAAAGGATTAGTAGGAAGAGTAAAAAGAAGGAGTAGGAGGGGTAAAAAGAAGAGGAGTAGGAAGAGTAAAAAGAAGGAGAGAGGAAGAATAAAAAGAAGGAGTATAGGAAGAGAAAAAGAAGGAGGAGTAGGGAAAAGTAAAAAGAAGGGATAAGGAAGAGTAAAAGGGAAAGGGGTAGGAAGAGTAAAAAGAAGGGGATAGGAAGAGTAAAAAGAAGAGAGTAAAGGGAAAATAAAAAAAAGAGGAATAGGAAGAGTAAAGAAGGAGGAGAAGAAGATAAAAGAAGAGGAGTAGGAAGAGTAAAAAGAAGAGAGTAGGAAGAGTAAAAAAAAAGAGAGGGAGGAGAGAAAAGAGGAGTAGGAAGAGTAAAAAGGAGATAGGAAGAGTAAAAAGAAGGAGATAGAAGAGTAAAAAAGAAGGAGTAGGAAGAGTAAAAAGGAAGGGGTAGGAAGAGTAAAGAAGGGGAGTTAGGAAGTAAAAAGAAAGGGGGGTAGGAAGATAAAAAGAAGGAGGATGGAAAATAAAAAGAAGGAGGAGAGGAAGAGTAAAAAGAAGGAGGAGTAGAAGAGGAAAAAAGAAAGGGGGAGTAGGAAGAGTAAAAAGAAGGAGGAAGTAGGAAAAGTAAAAAGAAGGGAATAGGAAGAGTAAAAAAAGGAGATAGGGAAAAGTAAAAGAAGGAGTAGAAAAGTAAAAAAAAGGAGGAGTAGGAAGAGTAAAAAGATGAGTAGGAACGAGTAAAAGAAGGAGTAGGATGAGTAAAAGAGGAGTGGAAAGAGTCAAAAGAAGGAGGAGTAGGCAAGTAAAAGAAGGAGGAGTAGGAAGAGTAAAAGAAGGGTAGGAAAGTAAAAAAGAATGAGTAGGAAGAGTAAAAGAAGTAGTATAGAGTAAAAGAAGGAGGAGTAGGAAGAGTAAAAAGAAGGAGGAGTAATGAATAGTAAAAAGGAGAGTAGTAGAGTAAAAATAAGGAGGGAGTAGTCGGAGTAAAAATAAGGAGGAGTAGGAGAGTAAAAACGAAGGAGTATGAAGAGTTAAAAAGAGAGTAGGAAGAGTAAAAATAAGGAGGTAGGAAGATACAAAGAGGAGTAGGGGATGATTAAAAAGAGGAGTAATAGAAAGAGTAAAAAGAAGGAGGATTAGGAAGAGTAAAAAGAAGGCATGAGTAGGAAGAAATAAAAAGAAGGAGGAGTAGGAAGAGTAAAAAGAAGGAGATTAGGAAGAAAAAAAGGAGGGGTAGGGAAAAGGGAAAAAAAAAGGAGTAGGAAAAGAAAAAGAAGGAGTAGGAAGAGTAAAAAGAAAGGGGTAGAAGAGTAAAAAAAAGGAGGAGTGGAAGGTAAAAAAAAAAGGAGGAGTAGGAAAAAGTAAAAAGGGGGGATAGGAAGAGTAAAAAAGGGGGGATAGAGGGGTAAAAAAAGGTTAAAGGGAAAAGTAAAAAGAAGGAGTAGGAAGAGTAAAAAAGAAGGAGTAGGAAGAGTAAAAAAGAAAGGGGGAGTAGGAAGAGTAAAAAAGAAGGAGTAGGAAGAGTAAAAAAAAGGAGTATAGAAGAGTAAAAAGAAGGGGGAGTAGGAAGAGTAAAAAGAAAGGAAAGGAGTAGGAAGAATAAAAAGAAGGAGAGTAGGAAGAGTAAAAAGAGGAAAGGATAGGAAGAGTAAAAAAAAGGAGGAGTAGGAAGAGTAAAAAGAAGAGGAGTAGGAAGAGTAAAAAAAGGAAAGGGGTAGGAAAAGTAAAAAGAAGGAGTATAGGAAGAGTAAAAAGAAGGAGTATAGGAAGAGTAAAAAGAAGGAGGAGTAGGAAGAGTAAAAAGAAGGAGTAGGAAGAGTAAAAAGAAGGAGGAGTAGGAAGAGTAAAAAGAAGGAGTAGGAAGAGTAAAAAGAAGGAGGAGTAGGAAGAGTAAAAAGAAGGAGTATAGGAAGAGTAAAAAGAAGAGTAGGAAGAGTAAAAAGGAGGAGTGGGAAGAGTAAAAAAAGAAGGAGGGAGTAGGGAAAAGGAAAAATAAGGGGGTAGGAAAAAGTAAAAAGAAGGAGGAGTAGGAAGAGTAAAAAGAAGGAGGAGTAGGAAGAGTAAAAAGAAGGAGTAGGAAGAGTAAAAAGAAGGAAGAGTAGGAAGAGTAAAAAGAAGGAGGAGTAGGAAGAATAAAAAGAAGGAGTATAGGAAGAGTAAAAAGAAGGAGGAGTAGGAAGAGTAAAAAGAAGGAGTAGGAAGAGTAAAAGGAAGGAGTAGTAGGAAGAGTAAAAAGAAGGAGTATAGGAAGAGTAAAAAGAAGGAGGAGTAGGAAGAGTAAAAAGAAGGAGTAGGAAGAGTAAAAAGAAGGAGGAGTAGGAAGAGTAAAACGAATGAGGAGTAGGAAAAGTAAAAAGAATGAGTATAGGAAGAGTAAAAAGAAGGAGTAGGAAGAGTAAAAAGGAGGAGTAGGAGGAGTAAAAAGGAGTAGGAAGAGTCAAAAGAAGGAGGAGTAGGAAGAGTAAAAAGAAGGAGGAGTAGGAAGAGTAAAAAGAAGGAGTAGGAAGAGTAAAAAGAAGGAGTGTAGGAAGAGTAAAAAGAAGGAGGAGTAGGAAGAGTAAAAAGAAGGAGTATAGGAAGAGTAAAAAGAAGGAGGAGTAGAAAGAGTAAAAAGAAGGAGGAGTAGGAAGAGTAAAAAGAAGGAGTAGGAAGAGTAAAAAGAAGGAGGAATAGGAAGAGTCAAAAGAAGGAGTATAGGAAGAGTAAAAAGAAGGAGTAGGAAGAGTAAAAAGAAGGAGTAGGAGGAGTAAAAAGGGAAAGGGGTAGGAAGGAAGAGGTAAAAAAAGAAAGGAGTAGGAAGAGTAAAAAAGAAGGAGTAAAAAAAGGGAAAAAAGTAAAAAGGAAAGGGGGAGTAAAGGAAGGAGTAAAAAAGGGGAAGAGTAAAAAGGAAAGGGGTAGGAAGAGTAAAAAAGAGGAGTAGGAAGAGTAAAAAGAAGGTAAAATAAAAAATAGGAAGAGTAAAAGAAGGAGGATAGGAAGAGTAAAAAAAAGGAGTATAGGGAAGAGTAAAAAGAAGGAGATAGGAAGAGTAAAAAAGAAGGAGTAGGAAGAGTAAAAAGGAAAGGGGTTTGGAAGAGTAAAAAGAAGGAGGAGTAGGAAGAATAAAAAGAAGGAGGAGTAGGAAGAGTAAAAAAGAAGGAGTAGGAAGAGTAAAAAAAGAAGGGGATAGAAAAAGGGCAAAGAAGGAGGATAGGAAAAGTAAAAAAAAAGGAAATTTGGAAGAGTAAAAAGAAGGAGTAGGAAGAGTAAAAAGGAGGAGGAGTAGGAAGAGAAAAAGAAGGGGAGTAGGGAAAAGTAAAAAGAAGGAGTAGGAAAAGTAAAAAAAAGAGGGGTGGAAGAATAAAAAAAAAGGAATAGGAAAGAGTAAAAAAGGGTTTGGAGGGGAAAAGAAGGAGTAGGAAGGTTTTAAAAAAAAAGGAGTGGGGGGGGTAAAAAAAAGGGGGAGTAGGAAAAGTAAAAAGAAAGGGGTAGGAAAAGTAAAAAAAAGGAGGAGTGGAAGAGTAAAAAGAAGGAGATTGGGGGGTAAAAAAAAAGGGGTAGGAAAAGAAAAGAAGGGAAGGGTAGGAAAGAGTAAAAAAAGGAGATAGGAAGAATAAAAAGAAGGGGGAATAGGAAGAGTAAAAAGAAGGAGGGTAGGAAAAGTAAAAAAAAAAGGAGAGGAAGAGTAAAAAGAAGGGGTAGGGGAGTAAAAAGAAGGAGAGGAAGAGTAAAAAGGGGGGGAAATAGGGGAAATAAAAGAAGGAGGAGTAGGAAGAGTAAAAAGAAGGAGTAGGAAAAGTAAAAAAAAAGGAGTAGGAAGAGTAAAAAAAAGGGGAGTAGGAAGAGTAAAAAGAAGGAGGAGAGGAAGGTAAAAAAAAGGAGTAGGGAAAAGTAAAAAAGGAGGAGGGAAGAGTAAAAATAAGGAGGATAGTAGGGTAAAAAAAGGAGAGTAGGGAAAAGTAAAAAAAAGGAGAGGAAGAGTAAAAAGAAGGAGTAGGAAGAGTAAAAAAAAGGAGGAGTAGGAGAGAAAAAGAAGGAGTAGGAGAGTAAAAAGAAGGGGTAAGAAAAGTAAAAAGAAGGAGGAGTAGGAAGAGTAAAAAGAAGGGGGGAAATAGGAAAAAATAAAAAGAAGGGAGTAGGAAGAGTAAAAAGAAGGAGAGTAGGGAAAAGTAAAAAAAAGGAGGGGAGGAAGAGTAAAAAGAAGGGAGTTTGGGAAGAGTAAAAAAAAAGGGGGGTAGGGAAAATAAAAAGAAGGAGAGGGAAAAGTAAAAAGAAGGAGTTTTGGAAGAGTAAAAAGAAGGGGGGTAGGAAGAGTAAAAAAAAGGAGTGAAGAGTAAAAAAAAGGGGAGTAGGAAGAGTAAAAAAGAAGGAGTAGGAAAAGTAAAAAAAAAGGGGAGTAGGAAGAGTAAAAAGAAGGAGATAGGGAAAAGTAAAAAGAAAGAAGGAAAAGGAAAAAGGGGAGTGGAAGATAAAAAAAAGGAGGAGTAGGAAGAGTAAAAAAGGAAGAGTAGGAAGATAAAAAAAAAGGAGGATAGGAAGAGTAAAAAAAAAGGAGAGGAAGAGTAAAAAAAGGGAGTAGGGAAAAGTAAAAAGAAGGAAGATAGGAAAGGAAAAAGAAGGAGGGTAGGAAGAATAAAAAGAAGGAGTATAGGAAAGAAAAAAAGAAAGGGGGAGTAGGAAGAGTAAAAAGAAAAGGGGGGTGGAAGAGTAAAAAGGAAGGGGAGTAGGAAGAGTAAAAAGAAGGGGAAGGAAGAGTAAAAGAAGGAGGGGAAATGGAAGAGTAAAAAAAGAAGAGTAGGAAGGTAAAAAGAAGGGGGGTAGGGGGGGGAAAAAGAAAGGAGTAGGGAAAAATAAAAGAAGAGTTAGGGAAAAGTAAAAAGAAGGAGTAGGAGGGGTAAAAAGAGGAGTAGGAGAGTAAAAAGGGGTAGAAGAGTAAAAAAGGAGGATAGGGGAAAAGTAAAAAGAAGGAGGGGTGGAAAAAGTAAAAGAAGGAGTAGGAAAGTAAAAAAAAAGGAGAGTAGGAAAGTAAAAGAAGGAAGTAGGAAGAGTAAAAAGAAGGGGTATAGGAAGAGTAAAAAGAAGGAGGGGAAAGGGAAAAGAAAAAAAAGGAGGAGTAGGGAAAAGGGAAAAAAAAGGGGTAGGAAGAGAAAAAGAAAGGAATAGGAAGAGTAAAAAAAAGGGAGGAAGAGTAAAAGAAGGATAGGAAAAAGAAAAAAAAAGGGTGGAAGAGTAAAAAGGAGATAGGAAGAGTAAAAAAGAAGGAGGAGTAGGAAAAGTAAAAAGAAAGGGGTAGGAAGAGAAAAAGGAGGAGTAGGGAAAGAAAAAAAAGGAAAAAGGAAGAGTTAAAAAGGGGTAGGAGGAGAAAAGAAGGAGTAGGAAAAGTAAAAAGAAGGAGGAGGAGGAAGAGTAAAAAGAAGGAGGCAGTAGGAAGAGTAAAAAGAAGGAGGGTAGGAAGAGTAAAAAGAAGGAGGAGTAGGAAGGAGTTAAAAAGAAAGAGGATATGAAGAGTAAAAAGAAGGAGTGGAAGAGGTAAAAAGAAGGAGTAGTAGGAAGAGTAAAAAGAAGGAGTTAGTAGAGTAAAAAGAAGAGGAGTAGAAGAGTAAAAAGAAGGGAGTAGAAAGGAAGTAAAAAGTCGGAGGAGTAGGAAGGAGTAAAAGAAGGAGGAGTAGGAAGAGAAAAACGAAGGAGGAGTAGGAAGAGTAAAAAGAAGGAGTATAGGAAGAGTAAAAAGAAGTAGTAGGAAGAGTAAAAAGGAGGAGTGGAAGAGAAAAAGAAGGAGGAGTAGGAAGAGAAAAAGAAGCGAGTAGGAAGAGTAACAAAGAAAGGAGGAGTAAGGAAGAGTAAAAAGAGGAGGAGTAGGAAGAGTAAAAAGAAGGAGTAGGAAGAGTAAAAAAAGAATGGAGAGTAGAAAAGAGTAAAACGAAGGAGGAGTAGGAAGAATAAAAAGAAGGAGTATAGGAAGAGTAGAAAAGAAGGAGGAGTAGGAAGAGTAAAAAGAAGGAGTAGGAGAGTAAAAGGAAGGAGTAGTAGGAAGAAGTAAAAAAGAAGGAGTATAGGAAAGAGTAAAAAGGAGGAGTAGGAAGAGTAAAAAGAAGGAGTAGGAAGAGTAAAAAGAAAGAGTAGGAAGAGTAAAAAGGAGGAGGAGTAGGAAGAGTAAAAAGAAGGAGGAGTAGGAAGAGTAAAAAGAAGGAGTAGGAAGAGTAAAAAGGAGGAGTAGGAAGAGTAAAAAGAAGGAATAGGAAGAGTAAAAAGGATTAGGAGGAGTAAATAGAAGGAGTAGGAAGAGTAAAAAGAAGGAGTAGGTAGAGTAAAAAGGAGGAGTAGGAAGAGTAAAAAGAAGGAGTAGGAAGAGTAAAAAGAAGGAGGAGTAGGAAGAGTAAAAAGAAGGAGTATAGGAAGAGTAAAAAGAAGGAGGAGTAGGAAGAGTACAAAGAAGGAGGAGTAGGAAGAGTAAAAAGAAGGAGTATAGGAAGAGTAAAAAGAAGGAGGAGTAGGAAGAGTACAAAGAAGGAGGAGTAGGAAGAGTAAAAAGAAGGAGTAGGAAGAGTAAAAAGAAGGAGTAGGATGAGTAAAAAGAAGGAGTAGGAAGAGTCAAAAAGTAAGGAGAGTAGGCCAGAGTAAAAGAAGGAGGAGTAGGAAGAGTAAAAAGAAGGAGTAGGAAGAGTAAAAAGAAGGAGTAGGAAGAGTAAAAAGAAGGAGTAGGAAGAGTAAAAAGAAGGAGGAGTAGGAAGAGTAAAAAGAAGGAGGAGTAGGAAGAGTAAAAAGGAGGAGTAGGAAGAGTAAAAAAAGGAAGGAGTAGGAGGAGTAAAAATTAAGGCAGGAGTAGGAAGAGTAAAAAGAAGGAGTTAGGAAGAGTTAAAGTGAAGGCGTAGGAAGAGTTAAAAAGAAGCGAGAGTAGGAAGAGTAAAAAGAAGGAGTAGGATGAGTAAAAGAATGGAGTATAGAAAGAGTAAAAAGAAGGAGGGTAGGAAGAGTAAAAGAAGGAGAGTAGGAAGAGTAAAAAGAAGGAGAAGTAAGAAGAGTAAAAAGGAAGGAGGAGAGGAAGAGTAAAAAGAAGAGGAGTAGGAAGAGTAAAAAGAAGGAGGATTAGGAAGGAGATAAAAGAAGGAGGAGTCAGGAAGAGTAAACAAAGAAGGAGTATAGGAGAGTAAAAAGAAGGAGTATAGGAAGAGTAAAAAGAAGGAGAGTGAAGAGTAAAAAGAAGGATTAGGAAGAGTAAAAAGAAGGAGGAGTAGGAAGAGTAAAAAGAAGGATTGTAGGAAGATAACAACAAGAGGAGGAGTAGGAAGAGTAACAAGAAGGAGATAGGCATTGAGTAAAAAGAAGGAGTATAGAAAGAGTAAAAAGAAGGGGGAGGAGGAAGAGTAAAAGAAGAGGAGTAGGAAGAGTAAAAAGAAGGAGGGAGTAGGAGAGTAAAAAGCAAAGGAGGAGTAGGAAGAGTAAAAAGAAAGGAGGAGTAGGAAGAGATAAAAGAAAAGGAGGAGTAGGAAGAGTAAAAAGAAGGATTAGGAATGAGTAAAAAGAAGAGTCAGTCGGGAAGAGTAAAAAGAAGGAGTATAGTAAGAGTAAAAAGAAAGGAGGAGTAGGAAGAGTAAAAAGGAAGGAGTAGGAAGAGTAAAAAGAAGGAGGAGTAGGAAGAGTAAAAAGAAGGAGGAGTAGGAAGAGTAAAAAAGAAGAGGAGTAGGAAGAGAAAAGAAAGGAGTATAGAGAAGAGTAAAAAGAAGTAGTAGGAAGAGTCAAAAAGAGAGGAGTGGGAAGAGTAAAAAGAAGGGAGGGAGTAGGAAGAGTAAAAGAGGACAACAAGAGTAGGAAGAGTAAAAAGAAGGAGGAGTAGGAAGAGTGTCAAAAAGAAGGAGGAGTCAGGCAGAGTAAAAAGAAGGAGTAGGAAGAGTAAAAGAAGGAAGAGGTAGGAAGAGTAAAAAAGCAAGGAGGAGGAAGAATAAAAAGAAGGGAGTATAGGAAGAGTAAAAAGAAGGAGAGTAGGAAGAGTAAAAAGAAGGAGTAGGAGAGTAAAAGGAAGGAGTAGTAGGAAGGAGTAAAAAGAAGGAGTATAGGAAAGAGTAAGAAGAAGGAGAGTAGGAGAGTAAAAAAGAAGGGGGGGGGGGTTAGTAGGAAGAGTAAAAAGAAGGAGAGTAGGAAGAGTAAAGGAAGAGGAGGAGGAAAGTAAAAAGAATGAGTAAGAAGAGTCAAAGAAAGGAGTAGGACGAGTAACAAGGAGGAGTGGAGGCAGTAAAACGGAGAGGGAAGAGTCAAAAGAAGGAGGAGTAGGAAGAGTAAATAGAAGGAGTAGGAAGAGTAAAATGAAGGAGTAGTAGGAAGAGTAAAGAAAAAGAAGGAGGAGTAGGAAGAGTAAAAAGGGGAGGAGTAGGAAGAGTTAAAAAGAAAGGAGTAGTAGGAAGAGTAAAAGAAGGGAGTAGGAAGAGTAAAAAGAAGGAGTCGGAGAGTAAAAAGAAAGAGTAGGAAGAGTAAAAAGAAGGAGGAGTAGGTTTTTTTTTGTTTTCTTTTTGTTTTTTGGAAGAGTAAAAAGGAGGAGTAGGAAGAGTAAAATTCAGGAAGAGTAGGAAGAGTAAAGAAGGAGGAGTAGGAGGAGTAAAAAGAAGGAGAGGATGAGTTAAAAAAGAAGGAGTAGGAAGAGTAAAAAGAAGGCAGAAGTAGGAAGAGTAAAAAGAAGGAGTAGGAAGGAGTAAACAAGAAGGAGTATAGGAAGAGTAAAAGAAGGAGCGTAGGAAGAGTAAAAAGAAAGAAGAGTAGGAAGAGTAAAAAAGAAGGAGTAGTAGGAAGAGTAAAAAAGAAGGAGGGTAGGGAAGAGATAACAAGAAGGAGGAGAGGAAGAGTAAAGAAAGGGAGTAGAGAGTAAAAAGAAGGAGTAGGAAGAGTAAACAGAAGGAGTAGTAGGAAGAGTAAAAAGAAGAGTATAGGAGGATAAAAAGAAGGAGGAGTAGAAGAGTAAAAAGAAGAGTAGGAAGATAAAACGAAGAGGAGTAGGAAGAGTAAAAAGAAGGAGGAGTAGGAAAGTAAAAAGAAAGGAGGAGTAGGAAGAGTAAAAGAAGGAGTATAGGAAGAGTAAAAAGAAGGAGATAGGAAGAGCTAAAAAGGAGGAAGGGGAAGAGTAAAAAAAGAAGGAGGGTAGGAAGAGTAAAAGGAGGAGTAGAAGAGTAAAACGAAGGAGGAGTAGGAAGAGTAAAAAGAAGGCGGGCAGTAGGAAGAGTAAAAAGAAGGAGTAGGAAGAGTAAAAAGAAGGAAGAGTAGGAAGAGTAAAAAGAAGGAGGAGTAGGAAGAATAAAAAGAAGGAGTATAGGAAGAGGAAAAAGAAGGAGGAGTAGGAAGAGTAAAAAGAAGGAGTAGGAAGAGTAAAAGGAAGGAGTAGTAGGAAGAGTAAAAAGAAGGAGTATAGGCAAGAGTAAAAAGAAGGGGAGTAGGAATGAGTAAAAAGAAGAGTAGGAAGAGGAAAAACGAAGCGAGGAGTAGGAAGAGTAAAAACGAATGAGGAGTAGGAAAAGTAAAAAGAATGAGTATAGGAAGAGTAAAAAGAAGGAGTAGGAAGAGTGAAAAGGAGGAGTAGGAGGAGTAAAAAAGGAGTAGGAGAGTCAAAGGAAACACCCCCCAAAACAAAAAAAAAAAAAGCGAAAAAAACAAAAAAAAGAAAAAAAAAGAAAAATGGAGGAGTAGGAAGAGTAAAACAAGAAGGAGGAGTAGGAAGAGTAAACAGAAGGAGTAGGAAGAGCTAAAAAAAGGAAGTATTTTTGTAGGAAAGAGTAAAAAGAAGGAGGAGTAGGAAGAATAAAAAGGAGGAGTAGGAAGAGTAAAAGAAGGAGTAGTAGGAAGAGTCCAAAGAAGGAAGGAGTAGGAAGAGCTAAAAAAGAAGAGTATAGGAGAGTTAAAAAAAAGGAGGAGTAGAAAGAGTCAAAAGAAGAGGAGTAGGAGAGTAAAAAGAGGAGTAGGAAGAGTAAAAAACCCCCCCCCCACCCCAAAAAGAAAACAAAACGAAGGAGGAATAGGAAGAGTCAAAAGAAGGAGTATAGGAAGAGTAAAAAGAAGGAGTAGGAAGAGTAAAAAGAAGGAGTAGGAGGAGTAAAAAGGAGGAGGAGTAGGAAGAGTAAAAAGAAGGAGGAGTAGGAAGAGTAAAAAGAAGGAGTAGGAAGAGTAAAAAGGAGGAGTAGGAAGAGTAAACAGAAGGAATAGGAAGAGTAAAAAGGATTAGGAGGAGTAAATAGAAGGAGTAGGAAGAGTAAAAAGAAGGAGTAGGTAGAGTAAAAAGGAGGAGTAGGAAGAGTAAAAAGAAGGAGTAGGAAGAGTAAAAAGAAGGAGGAGTAGGAAGAGTAAAAAGAAGGAGTATAGGAAGAGTAAAAAGAAGGAGGAGTAGGAAGAGTACAAAGAAGGAGGAGTAGGAAGAGTAAAAAGAAGGAGTAGGAAGAGTAAAAAGAAGGAGTAGGATGAGTAAAAAGAAGGAGTAGGAAGAGTCAAAAGAAGGAGGAGTAGGCAGAGTAAAAAGAAGGAGGAGTAGGAAGAGTAAAAAGAAGGAGTAGAAGAGTAAAAGAAGGAGTAGAAGAGTAAAAAAGGAAGGAGTAGAAGAGTAAAAGAAGGAGAGTAGGAAGAGTAAAAAGAAGGAGGAGTAGGAAGAGTGTAAAAAAGGAGGAGTAGAGAGTAAAAATAAGGAGGAGTAGGAAGGAGTAAAAATAAGGAGAGTAAGGAAGAGTAAAAAGAAGGAGTAGGAAGAGTAAAAAGAAGGAGTAGGATGAGTAAAAAGAAGGAGTAGGAAGAGTCAAAAGAAGGAGGAGTAGGCAGAGTAAAAAGAAGGAGGAGTAGGAAGAGTAAAAAGAAGGAGTAGGAAGAGTAAAAAGAAGGAGTAGTAGGAAGAGTAAAAAGAAGGAGTAGGAAGAGTAAAAAGAAGGAGTAGGAAGAGTAAAAAGAAGGAGGAGTAGGAAGAGTAAAAAGAAGAGGAGTAGGAAGAGTAAAAAGGAGGAGTAGGAAGAGTAAAAATAAGGAGGAGTAGGAAGAGTAAAAATAAGGAGGAGTAGGAAGAGTAAAAAGAAGGAGTAGGAAGAGTAAAAAGAAGGAGTAGGAAGAGTAAAAAGAAGGAGGAGTAGGATAGAGTAAAAAGAAGGAGTAGGATGAGCTACAAAAGAAGGGAGTATAGAAAGAGTAAAAGAAGGAGGAGTAGGAAGAGTAAAAAGAAGGAGGAGTAGGAAAGATGTGTAAAAAGAAGAGAGTAGGAAGAGTACAAAGAGGAGGAGTAGGAAGAGTAAAAAGAAAGAGGAGTAGGAAGAGTAAAAAGAAGGAGTAGGAAGAGTAAAAAGAAGGAGGAGTAGGAAGAGTAAAAAGAAGGAGTAGGATGAGTAAAAAGAAGGAGTATAGAAAGAGTAAAAAGAAGGAGGAGGAGGAAGAGTAAAAAGAAGGAGGAGTAGGAAGAGTAAAAAGAAGGAGGAGTAGGAAGAGTAAAAAGAAGGAGGAGTAGGAAGAGTAAAAAGAAGGAGGAGTAGGAAGAGTAAAAAGAAGGAGGAGTAGGAAGAGTAAAAAGAAGGAGTAGGAAGAGTAAAAAGAAGGAGTAGTAGAAGAGTAAAAAGAAGGAGTATAGGAATGAGTAAAAAGAAAAAGGAGGAGTAGGAAGAGTAAAAAGAAGGAGTAGGAAGAGTAAAAAGAAGGAGGAGTAGGAAGGTAAACAAGAAGGAGGAGTAGGAAGAGTAAAAAGAAGGGAGGAGTAGGAAGAGTAAAAAAGAAGAGTATAGGAAGAGTAAAAAGAAGGATAGGAAGATAAAACGGAGGAGTGGGAAGAGTAAAAAGAAGGAGGAGTAGAAGAGTAAAAAGAAGGGTAGGGAAAGAGTAAAAAGAAGGCGGAGTTAGTGAAGAGTCAAAAGAAGGAGGAGTAGAAGAGTAAAAAGGAGTAGGAAAGAGTAAAAAGAAGGAAGAGTAGGGCAGAGTAAAAAAGAAGGAGGAGTAGGAAGAATAAAAAGAAGGAGTATAGAAGAGTAAAGAATGGAGAGTAGGAATGAGTAAAAGAGGAGTAGGAAGAGTAAAAGGAAGGAGTAGTAGGAAGAGTAAAAAGAAGGAGTATAGGAAGAGTAAAAAGAAGGAGGAGTAGGAAGAGTAAAAAGAAGGAGTAGGAAGAGTAAAAAGAAGGAGGAGTAGGAAGAGTAAAACGAATGAGGAGTAGGAAAAGTAAAAAGAATGAGTATAGGAAGAGTAAAAAGAAGGAGTAGGAAGAGTAAAAAGGAGGAGTAGGAAGAGTAAAAAGGAGTAGGAAGAGTCAAAAGAAGGAGGAGTAGGAAGAGTAAAAATAGAAGGATTAGGAAGAGTAAAACTGAAGGAGTAGTGGAAGAGTAAAAAGAGGCAGAGTAGGAAGAGTAACAAAGGGAGGAGGACGTAGGGAGAGTAAAAGAAGAGTAGTAGGAAGAGTAAAACGAAGGAGTAGGAAGAGTAAAAAGAAGGAGTAGGGAGAGTAAAAAGAAAAGAGTAGGAAGAGTAAAAAGAAAGGAGAGTAGGAAGGTAAAAGGAGGAGTGGGAAGAGGAAAATTAAGGAAGAGTAGGAAGCAGTAAAAAAGAAGGAGGAGTATGAAGAGTAAAAAAGAAGGAGTAGGATGAGTAAAAAAGAAGGAGTAGGAAGAGTAAAAGAAGGAGAAGTAGGAAGAGTAAAAAGAAGGAGTAGGAAGAGTAAAAAAAAGAAGGGGAGTATAGGGAAGAGTACAAAAGAAGGAGGAGTACGAAGAGTAAAAGAAGAAGAAGTAGGAAGAGTAAAAGAAGGGAGTAGTAGGAAGATTTTAAAAAGAAGAGGAGTAGGAAGAGTAAAAAGAAGGAGGAGTAGGAAGAGTAAATAGAAAGGGATAGGAAGAGTAAAAAGAAGGGTAGGAAGAGAAAAAGAAGGGAGTAGTAGGAAGAGTAAAAGAAGGAGATAGGAGGAGTAAAAAGAAGGTAGGAGTAGGAGAGTGAAACATACGAAGGAGTAGGAAGAGGTAAAAAGAAGGAGGGTAGGAAGAGTTAAAAAGGAAGGAGGAGTAGGAAGAGTAAAAGAAGGAGGAGTAGGAAGAGTAAAAAGGAAGGAGTATAGGAAAGAGTAAAAAGAAGGGAGTAGATTTTTAGATAAAAAGAGGAGTGGGAAGAGTAAAAAGAAGGAGGAGTAGGATAGAGTAAAAAAGGAGGAGTAGGAAGAGTAAAAGAAGGAGGAGTAGGAAGAGTAAAAAGAAGGCGGAGTAGGAAGAGACAAAAGAAGGAGTAGGATGAGTAAAAAGAAGGCAGAGTTAGGAAGAGTAAAAGAAGGAGGAGTAGGAAGAATAAAAAGAAAGGAGTATAGGAAGAGGAAAAAGAAGGAGGAGTAGGAAGAGTAAAAAGACGGAGTAGGAAGAGAAAAGGAGGAGTAGTAGGAAGAGTAAAAAGAAGGAGTATAGAAGAGTAAAAAGAAGGGGAGTAGGAAGAGTAAAAAGAAGGA